>JZLH01S0143782.1:798-11469 GCA_001188425.1 Eucidaris tribuloides | reverse complement strand
TGGTGCATCAGATATAAAAATATCTTCATCAATTTGGGCTTCGTTTATTTCTGGGATACCCTGTTTTACACTTGGGCAGCTTCATAAAATCTTTGAGCACTCAAGTAATCCTATCTAGCTTTTTCAATTCCCCTGATTTTACCCAAGTCAAATTCACAACAGCACTGAATTAGAATTTGCCTAGTGATGCCAATTGTGTACATACTGCAATCCACAAGTAAGTGCATTCAAGCAAACCTCTGCTTGTAAATCCTGAAATCAATTAATTAATCAACCACCCATCAATCACTGTAGTGGATTAACTAAAATAGGTTTTCCTCTGAAAAACGTCGAAAAAAGAAGTAGAGAACTGGCAACAAGCTGTCTAGCGAGGGTTACCAGTACGTGAGTACCACTACGTGTACATTGTACTATAGGAGCTTCCTACTTTCACATCTTATACATATACATGTATACTGTATACAGTACATCATGTTTAGTATTATGATTTTAATTTTGGTAAAATGTTATGCATGTACATGTATACGCTGAATATCTCGCAGTGGTTTTGTCTTAGCGAATTTGCAATTTAGGGAACGCAAAAATTTTCGCTTCTTGATATTCCTGTACAATTGAATGCAAATGCAATAAAATCACGAAAATATACCCTCACGAAATCCTTATCTTGAAGGAAAATTGAAAAAATATATTGTACACGAAATATATGGCGTATTACACAATTCATTGACCCTTGACCACTGACTTTTAGCTTTGATAGAAATATTCCACTACCCTTATCATTAACCTTCCTGCCATAGAACATCACCATTGCATCCATGAACAAACTCACTGTAGTTATTCATGGAATACATGTATGTACATGCATGCCAAATAATGCAAAGTTTAGTGACCCTTGACCTTTGATCTTGAACTCAGATCTCAGGTCAGAAGAATTTCACTACTCATTACCAACCCTCTTACCGAACCACAACACTAATGGACACCCTTGGCGGTACTTCTCTCTGGATTACGCCAATTTCAGTAAAGTTTCAGTAATTGACCTCTAACCCTTGACACCTTGCAGATTTCTTCCCAAATCTTATAAGTTCATCTTCATCTACATGTACATTTCATGGTGCATGCCTCGGGAAAGTATGAACAAAATCCACTGAAGCGTTCTCTAGATATCATGATTACGAGATCAGGGTAGATGGATAATTATGGACTGAATTACAGACGAGATACAGACATAAGTATGGACAGATGTCCAACCTAAAACATCATGTCTATGGCCCCTTTGAGGCAAAGGGAAATAAATGAGAGAACAAAATTACTTAATCTGTTGGCTACAGGAACCAAATGTACCCTGTGTTAATTCTATGAAATTTTCAGAATCTGGGAGGCAATGGGTTAAGGGTAATGGATGCAGCATTTCATTTTCTTGGAGCCTCAGTTACTAGCCAACATCCAACTTGAAGTGATGCATTTCAGACTGCATGGCTACAGCTTGGCAGCCACTGTTTGAACAGTGCCTTTTTGGCACTCAATGTTTTATGGCTAACTGTCATTACAAGTAATGAATGTGGCTTTTAATAGCACTTTTTATCAGCAGATACTTAGCCTAGATTAATACAACTCCTGATCATTAATTATTGCTGCCATTACCTGCAAACTGGGAACGGTAAAGAGTGTCTATTCAATTTCAAATCAATTACTCTTAATTAGTCCAGCATGCCTGTATTTTCCTTCAGGGATGTGCACTGTCCATGTGAATAATGTAACTAATACACAAGACAAAACCTACATACATGGTTTACATGTACACACTGTAGGTCTAATGCAAACCTGTTTCTGTAGGATAATTTTTTTAATCCATGGAAGCAGGAGAAATTGACATACTTCATACTTGATGATGATATCTTCCTATATCTTCCTATAAGCTCCTTCTAGTGCTATTCTGGAGAGGCTCATGAAGTGCCAGTGGTTGTGTGCATACACAACAAAACAAAAGAGTTTATGTTTGACATTTGTCACTTTGGAGTTTTTCCTTTTCTTCCCTTTCCAGTGAGATTTTTATTCCTCTTCTTGTAATTTTTCTTTTAAGTCACAATAATTTTTTGTTGTCACAATTAATCCATAATTTCATTTTCTGATTAGAGTGAAATCTTCAAAATTGTCAAATTTTTACATACATGTACATGTAATTAACAGTAACACTATTTCATATTTCACTGAACTCAGTTCCATCGTTTTAATGATTTAATGCAACATTTCCTCTTTTCCCATGGTAAGAAGACCAACTATCATGGACTCCTCCAAGCAACCATCTCAGAGAGAAACAGATGCAGTAAGCTTACAGGTGATCAGCAAGGATTGGATGGATGAAGTGATGATGAAAACAAGAGGGAGGTTTGGCTGGGAAGTGGTTGATGTAATGAAAAGGCTTGAGGGTAGATGTGTGGTATATGAAGACAACCATGCCTAATACCGTCAATGGCGGTTATATCCCCATGCATTATAGACTGACAGACAAGACAAATACAAGAGAGAATGGCAATTTCATGGCATGGACAATATCTTGATCCTTGTTCAATAAAAGGGATGTCGGTCAGGTGCAACATGGTGTCATGAAATTTACGCCTTATCTTGTCCAATACTTACCACAACAGTATTAGTGAAGACTTCCATCTTCATTATCTCTAACATGCTGGAAAATTCTAACCACTATGCGCTCTGTGTGTATTATTTGGTGCAGATCTGCAACTCCGCATGTTAAGAGTTAAATTGATACCAGAACAACCCATTTACAGCAGGGCTCTCCAATATGGTTGCAAAAATTGGATACTTTCCCTACTTCACTACAGAACAAATGTATAGGAACAAACACTTTGATTGTGCATAGTATTCACACTGCAATCAGCACGAACAACTGAATCTTCAAATAAGCAGCAGTTAAAACTCTAACAAAAATCCAAAATCAGCCTTTCAATCAGGATGGATTATCAACCAGACCAAATGGTGAAATATGACTGGGAAAATAGTCATGGTGCAATAGAGAGTGGATTTCACTTCATGAGAACAAATACTCCATCTGGTTTTCACATTCATTTTGTGATCAGAATTTTACTCGTATGAAATCAAGAAAGGTGAAAAAAATACAAAATATCCTTAAAGACACTATATAACACTGTGAAAACCCCGTTTAAAAAAATTTTCGTCAAACTTGCTATCTGACATATCTGACAGTTTTGAATGGACAAATAAACACCCTAAGAACACAAAGTTTGGACAGTCATGCTGTCACTAGTACAATATGTGCAGATACAAATTGGCCATTAATTTTATATCAGCCGATAGGAAATTCTGCCACACACGCAGTCTATGGAGAAAGCTGGAATGGTTCTCAATGATTTCATTTAAAGCATCTTAATGATTGTTTTACACTGCAATTTTTCAGGGCTTCATTTTAGACGGTATCAAGAACACTATTGGCATGGGAATCATGTACTCAGTATTTTTAAACTGGAAACATTGTTATACAATGCCTTGAACTCTTAACATGCCAAAGTCGCAGGATCTGCACCAAATAATACACATAAAGTCCATAAAGGTTTAGATCCTCAGCACACGTTCAAGAATTAATATATATTCAAATTTTCTACAGATATTTATAGACAAAAGCCAAAGCACAAACACTGATTGACATTTTGTTTTAACCTGTGTTTGACACCAAATATTTTTTTCATTATCATGGTACAAAAGAAATACCACGTAATTTTGCCTGTTTTCTTAAAGAATAAATGCCAATACACACGATGTATTTAGGGCATAATAATACAGTAATGTATTACCTTTACTGATACTGGAATACTCTATCCAGCATTTAGACTAAAAAGAAGAATGGTAGAGTCTATATCTGACACCCTGGGGGGGGGGCATTAATTAAGTGGTGCTGGTATATTAGCTGGGAAGGTTATGATATAAACAAATAAGAACAAAGAAAAAAATCAATTCTTCTTATATTTTGGTAATATCAAGTGCTTGCGGGCAATAAAGCACTAAGTGGCTCAGTTTATCAGCCTGTGAGCATACCTGAATTTAAATTTAGAGTGAACTGTTACTAAAACCATTTGCATGGACATGGTTTTGGGCGATACAGACAACACTTACGTCTCAATTTCAACTGATTGAGCCACAAGTATGAGATGCACGCATGAATTAGACCTGTATTTATTTTCCTAATGCATGCTGAATTTGGTTCTCTGTTGAAGGCCTTGTGTTAGTATGCATTGCAGATTAAAGCCAGCTACATGTAGGAAGACATAGGATGCAATGGCATAAATAGAAGCACTTGGCCGATGTTTGGACTGTACATAGATTATTGTATAGTAGAACAGGTGCTTGAGAATGCATCACTCAAATCACAAATTATGACCATCCAGCAAGACGTCTTTCCATGTACTGTGTGAAACTTACAGCATTGCTCTTGGCAATTCCAAATTGACAACACCTTTGATGCTTTGCTGTAACATATATTCAGTATTGCCAATTCCATATTGCCAATTCCATATATTTTTTTTTATAGAATTGGGCTTGTTTGTTTTTTTCATTGAGTGACAGGCAAAAAAGTGCAGTTGTGGGTTCCTTTATTTTGTGCTTGTTATACTGTGGGTGTTCTCTAATTTGAATCTTAGTGGGTTTACAGGCCATTTCATGGATAATTTCTTATATGCAAGGTAAAAACTTGAGCTACAATTTATAAACATGCAAAATTTGTTGCCTATAAAGTATTACCCCACCCCACCCTATCCCCCCCCCCCAACCTCCCACAAACACATTAAACTTTTAGAACACAATTTTAACACAATACATGTGCAATTTCTGTGGCAAAAAACACACAAATGTTTGGGACTCCACAACATTTGTCTTTGTTATTCATTTCTCAAAAATGAAAATATTTCAGAGCATTAAAAAATGACAAATAATGTATTATGTACGTCTATGTCAAAACATAATAGGAGATCATTCATTTTTCACCCTTTACCAAAAAAATAGTGCCTTTAATTCAACTCATTGTTCCATCCTTTCAAAATGCTGAAATAATTAGGACTTTTTCAAAATGAATCCTATTTTGCATCAATAATAGAATGAATATTGTATAGTCAGTTTGCCACCCCCTCACAATAGAAATCTGGTTTACTGTGATTTATGCTTTTCGGTCTCCAGTTTAATGCCACCATTTTGCAATAATTTCTGTCTAAATAGATCCATCAGTACTTCCCGGGACTCATAACAGAACTCTAAATATCAGGTGCGTTCATTTACCTTTCAAATATGATAATAAATGCTTGAAATCAGTAGGAATCACAGTCCCCTGAGTCTGACTAAATTCAACAAATTGCCACAGAGCTGTGTTTACATACTGGAGATGTGACTGTGCACTATGCAGTATGCTAATATTCGAGACAAATTTATCTTGTTAAATTTGCTTACATGTAGGTACTTATATCTTTTGGTTTTTGTCCTTCCTTTTGTTGTTTTCTTTCTCTCTCTCTCTCATTGTCAGTTGCATTGTTTAGTTTTACATTTGGGGGGGGGGATTGCTTGTTGTTATTTCCATTTAGATGTGGATTTAATATGAATAAAAATGGAATAATTTATTTTCTACTTTTTTATTAAAACCATTTTTTTCAATAATGTCTCTGGCTCCCTTACAGGCAGAGGCATTAAAACAATCAAGCACCCCCATCCCCCCCCCCCACCCCTCACCCATCAGGTGTCAAATCTCAGAATCCTCTCAAATTAACTTTCCTTTTAAACCCTGCAGAACACAGTCATTTTCTACTGGTTGGGCCTATTTTTTTTTTTATTCCCCACATTGTGTGTTAATTTAGCAATACATGTGATTAACTCTTTTTGAATATTTATAATTGAGAAGGTATGTATATTTCATGTCACGACAACCCAAGTGATTTATCAAATTGACAATCATTACTGGCCATGCGTGCATTCCACCTCCCTGTCCTCCCAACAATTAGAAACTCTTCACGAATAAACTGTGAATATTTTCATGACCATTATTAATCACAAACAAAAACTCTTTAAAGGAAAGTTCTGTCTACATACCAAGCATGAAGCCAGTGTCATACCGGCCAACCTTTGGAAATGAAAAATCTTACTAATACTGATCAAAAATCTCATTCTTATGTAAACTGAAGGTAAAAATCTTACTGTCTCACAAAATTGTAAAAATCATTCTGTAAAAGTGTACTGTCCATTTTTCAAAAAAATCTTATTCTTATATGAGAAAATCTTATTCTGTGGACTTGAATCTTACTAAATCAGATAAAATCTTACTGGTTGGCAGGTACATGTATGCAGTGTATTGTTTGAGGTTGATCTGACAATTGTTTTTCTTCAATCTTTACAAGAGTGTATATATGTACTGTACATGTACATAGAAGGAAATATGACAGAAAGGGCAAAATTTTCATGTTTTTATTTCCCAAAAATAGAAGAATTTAATCCTTTGCGATTTTATGGCCATTAATTGATGACATGTATCCCTGAAGGTCTACTTGTATCTTCAATTAACACAATAGGTGAAAACAAATCATTTTTAATCATATACCAAAATTACCTGTGATTTTAATTACATTTGGCAGTAAATAAATGTATACATGAAATGCACACAAAAAATCAAGCAGCAATGTTGCTTTAATTGCCTAATGCCTACATGTACATGTACAGTACATGTGTAAAAGTAGAATCCATCCTCTTTGATCTAGATGATGGACTTTTCCAGGGAACAATATCATACTAATTAATGTTTGTTTCCTGTATCCATGGCAACCAGTAGTAATTACATGTAACTGGTTCACGAAAATGACATTTATTTCTAATTTATGGTTGAATGGCTGTACAACATTACTGAAAAGGCTTGTATGCATGGATGATTAAATCGTTGGCGTTCATCCGAACCGCCGTATCAGTCGATTTTGGTCAAAATATCGATTTTGAGATTTTTGCAGAAAATGAAAGTACAAGTCCTACTCTATACATGGTTAAATTTTTAGGCAGCACTTTATTTTATTTTTTGAGATATGTTGGGATTTTAAAGGCGATACCATATAAATTTTTGATAAAATGCAAAATAAAAGTACAAGTCCTACTCTATACATGGTTAAATTTTTAGGCAGCAATTTATTCTATTTTTTGAGATATGTTGGGATTTTAAAGGCGATACCATATAAATTTTTGATAAAATGCGCAAATCCCATTGGAAACGTGTGCTGTAGCACAGCAAACAACAACTGCGCGCACAGTTAAAGGTATTGGCTAACATTTACCACGTTTAAAAAATCTGAGCCGCATGAATTCCCATGCTAATAGTGTCTTTGATGAGGTCTAAAATGAGCCCTGAAAAATTGTATTTCAAATGATTATTTTAGTGCTTTAAAAAGTGAAAATCGTAAGTTGACAGATTCAATTGCCGCATTTCTCCATAGACTACTGTGTGTACACCTAGGTTAATAATCGCACCGCCGAGTTTTATTGTTTATTCATGATATTGCCATTGGCAGTGTAGACTTCAACTTTTGTATTCTAGGTGTTTATTTGTCCATTTGAAACTAATGTAGTCAGATATCAAAGTTTGACAATTTTTTAAATTGAAGCTCCACAATGTTAGCCTATCACTTTAATATGCAAATACCGGTCAGCATACACGCTGCATTGACTTTGTACGTGAAAGAGAGATACGACGGTTTGGTTGATCGCGCGTACTGAAAATGCGGTCGCGTTGTTGAACTCCTATGGCGTTTTAGTACAGGGAAAATCTAAACGGCTCAACCGAAATTACAAGCATGTAGCTCTTTTGCGATATTTTCTCTGATTCTTGGTTCTGTGTAAAATAAGATATCAATGTGTAAGCAATTGTTTGGTCTTTCTACCACATGTATATTTCTAGCAATGAACCTTGTAATGCTTGGGACAAAAAGTGGCAATTTATAGTAAACTTTGAATCGATTTTCTCTGAAGCGAGTTTTCGCACTGTCGTATCGCGATACGACGGTTCGGTATGACCGCCGACGAAATGATTGCAAGCAATTATACTACTAGTGAACAAGAGTTCATGTACATGTACAGTATGCAAGAAGTAGTAATTTAACTTTACATGTAAATCGTGGACTGGAAGTTTAGGACTAATGCTCATTTGGCAGAATATGCTTCATTTTCACACACTGTTCACAAGTTTACTGACAAAATTAGTCCTTGAAGCCATTTGCAGGGATTCTATTTCATGTCCAGTGCCCCCCCCCCAAAAAAAAAACAGAAAAATATAACATATATAAAAAATAATAATAGTAAGAAATAAATTAATAATAATAATATTAAATTTTGATCTTCTACATGCTGATTTTGATAAATCACTTTGAATTAACTCATTTCAACAACTTTTAATATTTTGTTTTATATCATTTCCACAATCAACATTTTTTTTTATGAACAACTGTAGAAGACTCCTAACATGCCATTTGAGTTCCAAAAGAACAACCGTCACTGTGAAAGTGGGGATTGGAGAAGGGTCGACTCACCCCCCCCAAAAAAACAACATTCGTTTCCTTTAAACAAGAAAAATGTTTAATAAAAAAATTAATATGTTCTGAATTGCAGAATAACAAACAAAAAAAAGACTCTCGCTCGGGGGGGGGGGGGGGGGTGGATACGTCACTCGCTCTGCTCCCCACCCCCTCCACCTCTCCAAATCAAATCCCAGATAAACATGTACATGTACATGTACCACTATACCACTGATCCTACCCATGTTTTCCATCCACTTTATGCCAACATTTAATTTATATCCGGATACATGTATGTCTTAGGATCTAGTCATTTGTCCAGATAGGATATTGACTTTATGATGGCCCTGCAAGATAAATTTGTGCCTAGGTGTACAGCATGAACAATTGGTAAATGATCTTATCACACACTGGTTGTCAGACCCAAACTCATTTGCTCAAGAAGTTGTTATTTGTCCCATGTCATGCGACATTTGCATAGACACAAAACATAAAACTGCGCACTAAATTTTCAATAAAAAATGAAAAGAATACTTCCGCTTTAATCAGAAATCAAAATCCTAGTAGTATATATTTTGAATTTCAAGGTCAAACACAGGTACCAAAGGTAAACTGCTGTATTGAAATACAAAGTAAGCAGTCAAGCTCCACTTGTCAAAGTGAACATAACAAAAACAGATTTAGGTTTTTTTAAAGATACAATTGATAATTTGTGAATTGTGAGGCTGTTTACAGGGCAATTTTTTAATGGGTGCTGGCGAAGGTTATTTAAGGTCAGCTGGATGGACAATGGCCCTGGAATGAGGAAGTCATTAGGCAAATTAATGAACCTGAACGTAACTGACACAATAAACAAACGGAAGAAAATATGGTTAGTACACATCCTCAGGCATAATAATCCCCTACACATTGTAAATGAAGGCAGAATAGAGGGAACCAGGTAAAATAAGCAAAGAATGCTCTTGGAATCATACATAGGCATAGTGATTTTCCTCAATAACGGAAAATGGACAGAATTTCCAGAAATAACAACTTGAAACGGAAAGTGAGTTTTTGAATGGAAAATCACGGAAAACCTCTTTTTTCTCCAAATTTTCACTGTTTGTATAAGAAAAAAACATGAAATTCATTACAGAAAATAGAAAAAGTTGACAAATAAGCACAGAAACAGCAAGAAAATATTTGTATTAAGTTTTGTGCAAATGGAATTGTCATTACACAAATTCTATGGCAAAACAAAATTTCCATTTTTCAGGCAAGTTGAAATGGAATTCCATATTTTTGAAAACGGAAAAGGCCTATTTTTGAAACGGATAATCACTGTCCCTACATACATGTATGCCCAAAGCAACACTAAGAATCTGAATTAATGAGTTAAACCTTGTGTATTTTGGGCTGTTTTAATATAGATCTATAAATTCATTATTTCATTTCAACATCATTATACAGCCAAAACATTGGATTGAGCATAGTCTTCATCAGAAAACATTAAATACAGGACCAAATGGCATGATTGGGAGCATTTAAAAATTCCTCAAATGATAACATGAGTTGAAACATTTATGACTAACTGGAGAGTATTTCCTGGCTGAATTTTTTCATGTATCTTGAGATTATTTGTTTAATTGAGGAGAAACAATACTGTACCAGTATAGAAATACACTAATAACCCTGATAGATATTGGACCCATAAAAAGCCGTACAACAAATTTGCAAGACACAGTGAATACTGATGGTAATTATAATGTTTGACCACAACATTTTCCCAGTCAGAATCCTTGAATAGATTTCTTGATTCTAGAACAGTTTTATTCCATAATGGTAACTGTTTCCAATCATGCTACTCTAGAGGGGGGATGTTCGTTATTCCGAAGGCTCGAAACGTACCTTCGGAGTAATGAACCTTATTTCGTTTTCGGACTAACGAACATCGAGGTATAGGCAATTTACGTGTTTCGGAATTACGAACCTTCGGAATAACGAACTGTAACCCTCTAGAGTGCGTCCCAGAAAAAAACAGAACCCTAACACAAAAGCTTATTGTGCAGAAGACTGGGGCATATTATTGAAAACATATTTTCAAAATAAATTTTCACTTATGACAAGGTTC
>JZLH01S0143768.1:18845-33001 GCA_001188425.1 Eucidaris tribuloides | reverse complement strand
CAAAAAAATGCTAAACCCCCCCAAAAAAAATTATTCAAGGATGTTTGTCTTGTTGTAAGAAACAAATTAATGATGAGTTTAAGGGGTATCTGTAGTATCAACAAAACAATTTTAGTTATTTTCTGATTATTAAATAAGTTGTTTTTCAACATCAAACAAGCAGAATAGTTACAATTAAAATGTTGCTTCATATTCATGCTCTCTAACTTTAATGTGAATAAGCGGTACACCTACTCACTTCTGATGAGTTATGTTTGTAACATGGACATTTGAGAATCTTTATTGTTTTGATCATCTTACAAAAAGGTTTTATGACACGTTTGCCTTCACTTGTGTTGATAAGATTTTTTTTTTCCAAATTGTAGGGTGTAGCTTCTATGGTTCTTGAGATAATCCCATTTGGATTAATAGGTGTGCGACATGCTCAATTTACCCCACTGGCCACCTTAACCCTGCCAGCACCACATGTAGAATATCACATGCACTGTCTATGAAATGTTGTCTCAATGGTACTAAGATGGTTGAGAAATACTCGAACTGTTGTGTGTCAGCATCTCAACGCACAAAACTACTTGTTCTCATGTTCCATTGCTTGTTGAATTACATGACCGTTTTTTCTGATAATTATATACTACTTCACTTGAAGTTTTGCGTGAAGGTTGAAACTAGTTTCAGTAGAAAGAGTACAAAGGTGTGTGTTGTGGGTGTATGTTGGCGTATTTGTGTGTGTGTGTGTGTGTGTGTGTGTGTGTGTGTGTGTGATGTATCTTATACCTATAGGCCTATACCCCGACTCGAATAAACCCGATGACCATGCTTTATTATGATCTGAAGTGTACATACTTCCTACATAAATTTTGTTTAACTTTACTTGCAGTCAAACAGGCCACCCAGAGTCGAAGTCAGGATAACCTGCCATGTGAAGTGTGTGGTGACGTCTCCTCCGGGATCCATTTTGGTGTTTTCTCCTGCGAAGGATGCAAGGTGAGCCACATAATCAACAAACACTCTAGTTAACATACCCTTTAGAAGGTTCTGGGACTATTTCCCCGGAGGACAACTCCCACCTAATAACTCCTACGAAGAACAACTCCCCCGAATGACAGCTTCCGTAAGGACTTCTCCCCGAGGACAACTCCCCGGAAGAGTTAAACAATGATTAAAACTTTGCAAAATCTAAGTTTTCCTCGGAAAAGTAGTCCTCTCCGCTGGGGGAGTTGTCTTCTTAGGAGTTGTTTTCTTTGGAGTTGTCGTCCGGGAGAGTCCAAGGGGTATGCCCAGCATGTGGTGACGTCTCCTCAGGGATCCAGTTCGCTGTTTTCACCTGCTAAGGTTGTTAGGTGAGCTATCTGACTTGTTGTTATGGTTAAGACAAACAAACCTTACGTATTAGTATGAAACCTGACAAGAGTAAACAAGTACCATAACTGTATGTAGTCACAATATAAAACCAACCTCCTAAAAAATACACAATTAAAAAAACACGAAATATCAAATCGTCACATACATCACACTATCCTTTTCAAGTACATAAACTGCAAATTTACGCCATGTTTCTGTCCTGGCTTTATAGCATTTTATGTTAATACTTAACACGTGCTTCGGAACCTTCGCCCAGGGTTGACTCACTCAGGAGCGATCGCGCGAAAGCTGTTTCGCCGAGACGACAATCGGATCCATATCTTTAATTCGAATGACAAATCACTGAAGTCGCACCAATACAATTTTACGCAAAATGAATCCCAATGAACCAAATAATGAGTTAAATGTATTGTTTGATAGCCATTTGCGATTTTACAGAAAATCGTACAATTTGGAAAGGTTATACACATTAGTCCGAAATAATCCAGTCCCTGGTTAACACACCTGGATTTTTAGCCCAGCACCCAAAGTGTTAATATATGAGATCTTAACTTGATTTTCTTCATTTTGAGACAATATCGATCATGTTCCTCCAGCCACCCTTGTTGTACCTTCTTTATCGTATCGATCCAGGGTTTTTATAGACGGGGTCTGAGAGATGGCAGCACTTTCAAATGTTTTCGAAACGAGGATTGCACCATTACACCCGAGACTCGCAACCTCTGTCGCTTCTGTCGATTTAAGAAATGTCTGGCAGTAGGCATGTCACGATCCAGTAAGTTTAAGTTTAATTTGTAAATCTTTGCAATGCACCTAAAATGAAATTAGCATGATTTGATCCTCATTTTGAGATAGAACTTCTCATCATCAAGTACCATCTTCAAGGTTTCTGCTGCAAAACTTTCGTGGTCAAATGTTTATTCTTGTACCATCAGTACTTACTTTGAGAGGAAGATTTGTTGTGTAGCTTTATGTGGGTTCAAAATCTATCATTATTATAGTCATACTTTAAGTAAACAAAAAGGCTGTGTGCACGCTTGTAAACAAATTCAAGACAAATCTTTCCAGCCTTGATGTACACTCTGGTCAGTGTGCATTGGGAAATGTCTAAACTCATTTGGTTCTTGAGATGTTTTCAAGACCTCACAATCGTGCCATTGCCCTTTAATATAAAAGTGTAGGGCGTATATATAAAAAGTTTCAAACTTTCCTACAATATTTCATCTTTTAATTTTTACTACCGCACACGCAGAGCATATACAATATTTTTCGGTTTAAATGTCCAAGAAGTCAATGTGGTACCATCTTCAAATCTTCAGAAAAAGACTTGTTAGGCAGAATTTCCGTACTGCAATGGATAGTTAATCTTTTGACGTGATAGCAGTAAAAGAATTCTAGTGTAAAACTCGGTTGTACACGGAAATAGATGTAGAAATATGTTATGCCATTTGCATTATATTTTGTTGAATAAGCTACCAGTGATTAATGTGTATAATATAGCCTAAAGTGCACAATAGTGGGTTGTTGTGTTTTGTTTTCACTTTGCCATTTCTACATGTTTGTTTTGGTCATCACTTTATATAGACATCAAGCTTGGACGGCATCACAAAGCTGTCAAGGATCGCACTCTAGCTGATACATCCTCGGATGGAAAGACCGATCATTCAGTAACAACCCCTATGACACCATCAAAACCCGATTCGTCACCAAATGAAACCAGTGGGAGAACGTCGAAACATGTGCAAGACATTCAGCAGAACCAACGGTTTTCACAAGAAACTACTCTGATTCACCAACCAATTGATTACGAGCCCCTGCGACAGGTCTCACCAACGCTGACGAAGGAATCCCCTGGTAATTCTTTGAGCAGTAATTGCCCGTACGGTCAGGACTCTAGTAGCCCAGATCCTAATTCACACGCTAGTCCCAATCAACTTCTGTCAGTGTTCCCAGTTGTTCGTTACTCATCTTCCAATGAAAGCGATGAAACCAGTGTTTCCAGTTCGCCGGGATCTGTTATGTACTATCCACCTGTCAGAAGTTCGGAGAAATCATCTGTTGTTGGTATGTACAGTGAAAATCTTGAGGGTGTCGGTCTTTCACCTCTTCCAGTGGGTGCAAAGAATATTGTGGACAGTGACAGTGCTTCAGTCACTCCTGCGAATAAATGCAGGGTTAATCCTGTTGCACCATTACCAAGTATTGACGATACAATTCTTCATACAGTCCACTCAGATAAAGAAGCAATAACAAGCCAACCGCCAGAACTGACAAAGCCAAACCAAGCAGGAACTACTGTCGATACATGTACGTCGTCAAGCGAATACCTTCGCGACATTAGCCGAATGATTTCGCAAGATGGGAGTGTAGACTGTTCGGCCGGTAATGAAATACTTGATGTTATTGATGCTCAAGTCTTTGAGGCTATCCTTGTAGACTTGTCGTTATCCTTGTCCATTCGGCCAGACGATCCTTCTTCCCAAGTGGCTCCACGGACATCTGGTTCGACAGAAATTGATGGAGCATCGATAACACCGACATCAACACAGGCAGCCTCAGAGTCGACTCAGATCTCTTCACCGAGGTCTGACATAGAAGATCCATCAGAATTAGCCGGTCGGTCATCCATGTCGTCGAACAGAGACAGTTCACCGCCATCACAAATCAGCAAAGAGCAGTCAGAAATCACTCAGGTGTCTGAATCATGGTATTCTCTTTCACAAAACGCCCCAGATCCAGCGGTCAAAGTAATTGATGCATACCCCAAGAAAGAGGGGTCTGATGAACTAAATCAAAAGACTAGAACATCAGACATGATGTCACACAGAATGACGGTACAATCTACTTGTGGCCCAACAGCAATTGGAATGACATCACCAGAAGCTCAAATTAGTGCCTATCCATCCACTAGGGTAAAGCGTTCTTTGGATGATACAATTTCCAGTGACAGGAAATCAACGAGTAAGGTTCGTCCGATGTCACAGACCGAGTCTAACACATCCGGGAATGCAACCTCTGATGGTAGCGCTGGTTCGAACTCTGATTTGGGATCCAACTGCTATGCTAATTCTCAATCTAGCAACATATTTGATGATGACATACGTAGACTTTTGACGTATTGTGAACAAGGCGTACAATCAAACCAGATCTCTGATAAAATACTCTCGGATAAAAGTGAATCTGCTTTGTTGGAGGCGGGGGAGAGGACTCTGGGAGTTCTAGAACAAAACAATATCATATTTAAGGTGAATCGAATTATGACTGAGATCTCGGCTTCCCTGCGGTCCATCAAAACCAACATGAAGCTGCACGAGTCTGCAAAATATGTGAGTGTATGAATCAGACTCATGATGATGTTTAATTCTCTTATTTGTTATTGGATTGCTCTGGAAATCAATTCAGTTTTATTTGCCTGACAAATTTCATTTGATAACTATCAACCGTCAGATTTCACATTAGTATTTCGATTAATCTTTTTGTGTTTTTTATGCTTCAAATTACTTTTCAGAACTAACAAATCGAGCTTGGACAGTCCAGAATCAATTACTGTTTTTATAGTTCTAAATTTAAATAAAAGTTGTCAAGCTTCTCTTTAAAAGCAAATGCAAGTTGTAGCCTTACTTCTGTTCTTGCTTATATTGGCAAAACTTTTCGTTACTGTGTAACGCATTGGAAGTCACCTTCGTACGAAAAGGATAAACCGTGAACATGAATTTTTTCCATGTTTGCGCCAGCGCGGCGTAACTTCCTTTAATAGAAAACTTGGGCTCCCTCAGTCAAACAAAACCACGTATATAGAATGCAAGTTGTAGCCTTGCTTCTGTTCTTGCTTATATTGGCAAAACTTTTCGTTACTGTGTAACGCATTGGAAGTCACCTTCGTACGAAAAGGATAAACCGTGAACATGAATTTTTTTCCATGTTTGCGCCAGCGCGGCGTAGCTTCCTTTAATAGAAAACTTGGGCTCCCTCAGTCAAACAAAACCACGTATATAGAGAGTGTTATGTGAACAAGTCCAACAGTGTGACAAATAACCACACCCGAAATTACATCTGCGTTCCAAAGGTCAACAAAATGAGCTTTAAGAATTAGTATTCAATCTATTGAAATAAATATAATGAGACCAATAATGTTATATTGCATGACCATGTATTTCGATAGCCAAAGAACCTAGTCGAGCAAGGTTGATATAATCGGGTATATAAGACAGTCGTTGTTAATCTAAAATTCTTTCAGTAAACATTTTCCTCATGATGAAACAATATATTAGTCAGAGGACTCACATAAACATAAAGGTTAATATATACAAACTTCAAGTGACCTTCATAAGAAATAGTTTAAGCCAAGAATTGTCGGATGCTTTCATGCAATATCGGTTTGTTTGTTTTTTTTGTTTGTTTGTTTGTTTTTTTGTTTATTGTAGCTGAGAACCCATCCCGAGTGCAACTCTGGAAAACACTGGGATAGATATAACGAGAGCATAAGTGTACTCATCATAACAGTTGTTCAGTGCATCAAGAAGATACCAGGTAAAGTCAGAACCAATTTCGCGGTACTGTTGGACATGCAACTGGGTACAGCGCCTGTCTTCAAGTACCGATAACAGTTTTCCATTAGAATATTTTGAAAATAGTCGAAATTTGATTTTAAAAAAAGACTTCAAAGTTCCAAAATCCGAGACAACATCCAGATTCGTATTTTGTCGTATGTGTACACCATACCAAACTGCGCGCATTACGTCACAGAGCACACTACGCAAATGTGTTTAATATATTAAACATGCATGTATGTATTGAATCATACAATAGACTTTTTATCATCAATTGTTCTAACTGTGAACACTTCAACGCTGAGTTATCAGTTATATAATTCACCGTATGTTATTTAAGTAGAATGAAACTGCGGAGTATCACGATTTATTGAAAGCAAGCAAACTACATAAACGAATTAATGTCGAATCAAATCAGCGTGGGACTTCAACCTATGGGTGATTGGTCAAAGCTCGACAGTCCCATAATACCTAAAAGGCACATAAATGCTGTCATTTTGCCAAATGACTAGTGCGGGTTCCACAAATGTCTTGAAGGCATGCTTCAATTGTTAGTCGTTATCATAATTTCAGAACATATTTGGGGGGACTAATTATTTCAAAATATGCGGTCGTATTATGTTATACTTACTCATGGATGCATAACGTTATTCCTAAGCGCCTGCGTAGACAATTAAGACACTTCATTAGTTGAAACATATCTTGGTGTTCTTGTTATCCATGATATTAACCATATTTCCTCAATTTTCTTTCAGGTTTTGACACCATTCCCATGCCTGATCGTATAATACTCATCAAGCACAACATATCTGCCATCTTCCTTGTGCAAAGAGTATTAGGGGTCATGGAAAACCCGCACTTGAACTTCAAGGATAATCCTTACGTCTCAAACAACACCCTCCGTCGAATGCATGAAGATTTCGAGCAAGTCATTGTGAGCTTTGCTAATATAAGCGCCGAATTTCAATTCGATATCATCGAATTGGCGTTGCTGCAGATGCTGGTTATTTTCAATCCAGGTAGTCTGTGATCTCCTTTCATCTGTAGCGTTGGTCAAATTCGAACAAATTGAAGAGTATAGAATAAGAAGTACTTTAAGTCACATTTTGACGAAATTGAGTTAGTGATTGTTTTGAAATTGTTACATGCTGAGAATTTTTTTGACCAAATTTTGGTCAAATTGACCCTTCCCTAGTAGTGGTCAGGGGAGGGGTCAACCGGGGTCAAATTTTTTACTTGGTTTAATTCCTTCAAATTGTATCTCAAATTACTCAACTAGTTACAAGGATTAAGAAGATATATAATTTGTCATGTATGTTCTTTGTTGATGAAATATGGGGTCATTTCCGGTCAAGGATCAAATGAGGTCAAATTTAAAACAACGTCCACTGCTGTGACACGTATTTTTGTCAACGTCAAGGGCAAACTCTTAGCTTGCAAATGCCGTTTGTTTCGTTCAAGTTGCTTGTTTCAATCTCGAGATATGTTTAGTTAACAGCCAAAAGGTAAAACCACAATCGTGCCACTTTTACTGGAAAAAGGTCTGATACTATCAATGATTGTAGTAAAAGTGGCACATTTGTGATTTCACCCTTTCGTTGTTAACTAAACATATCTCAGAATTAAAACCAGCAAATTGAACAAAAACAAACATCATTTAAAAGCTGCGATTTTGCCCTTGATGTTGGTGTAACCATTAAGTCCAAACAGTATTTTATAATTGCCAAAGAGGGCGCTTTTTACTTGCACAAGTTTTTGAGACGCATGGTATACTGATAGAGTTACAGTTAAACAGCTTGGATGAGTATAGAGTAACGACATTTTCAGACAGCTTAAGCTCAGTAAAATGATTCCCATGTGAAGTTTCATTATTATGTGGCTTATAATTACATATGTTGTTTTATACAAAGTGCATCAGAAGAGTTCAAGGACTGGTGTCACTTAAGAAATTATTTTAAGCCAAACTTTCACTCGTAGTTTGGGTTTAAAAAAAAATCGTTTATGACGTCAGTCCTGGAACTTTTCTGACGCACCTGGTTTAGTGATAAATATAGCTTTGAACTTGAAAAATCCTTTATTACGAACTATACAATAACATTCTGTAATTGAAACATAATTGTCAGTATTTTTAGGTATAGGGTTGTCCTGCACACTATAAACTAACAGCCAAAATCCTTGAAATGTACAGTATTTGGTCGAGGAATTGAAACAATAATAAAATCACATGTATTGTGTTATACGCATGTTTCTTCTGTATTTATTTTTCTCGTCCATTCTGCAGATTTAGACTTAGAAGATGAGAAATCTGTCCTACAACTTCACAAGGACTACCGAGATATTCTCCGACGCTACTGCCAAGGTATATGCCTAAACCAAAGATCTTATTCCTATCATATTACCAAGAATTTGTTTTCATCTTCGCCAAACTAGCTGAACCAGCTTTTCTTTATTAATTCTCCGTTGTACTGTTAAAATTTCATCGTTGAACGTGTGTTTATTGTGTTATTTATTTAAAAAGTCAAACGTAGTATATACAGTCCAGACTCCGAAAGTATTTCGCATGAACAGCCTCGTGTGCATATCGGCGTATTGCCGTAACACACATAGATACATCCTATCTCCAAACTTGAAGATACAATACAGATGGGTTTGGAGGGTCAGAAAAGTTTATCTTTTAAAAAGTGGATGTCATGTCCTTAAAACTGTATTTTATTACTACACCACTCAGGCCGATTTGCCAATTTTGATCACTATTCCTAAAACGACTAACATTAAATCAATTAAAAATCAGAAACTTTTAGTGCGGAAAGTTCGTGCCCAGTAACATTATGTGCGGAAATCTCACGACGCAACATTCTTTTTGGCCCAGGGTACTTTGTTACACATAGTTGGTCATAATATAGGATTTCAAATTGAATTTGCGATGAGACATTTTTGACAAACCTTATAAATATGTGATAAATCAAGAAAAAAATATATATTTAGGCCGCCTGCCCATACATCGTTTCCAAAACATAAGCATAAACAAATGGCGATATTTATCAAATTCCAACGCAAAACTCCTACGCCAGGACACCATGCCTTACCCTGTCAACACAAAATGATCCATTCAGCAAATCAGTTTCCACAAAAGCATCTGTTATCTTTGGGAAAGAAGCACTTCCTTAAAATTCTCTCACCTGTCATATTATTGCCAGAATAAAATAGAGTTACACATAATAAAAAGAAGAAGAAGAAAAAGAAAAAGAAGAAAAAGAAAAGGAAGAGGTGGAAGAAGAAAAAGAAGAGGAAGAAGTAGAAAGAAGAAGGAAGAAGAAGAAGAAGAAGAAGAAGAAGAAGAAGAAGAAGAAGAAGAAGAAGAAGAAGAAGAAGAAACGAAGAAGAAGAAGAAGAAGAAGAAGAAGAAGAAAAAGAAAACGAAAGAATATAAACAATACAGTCGTCCACATTAGGTATGTGGAAATTTGCTGTTTGACCAATTTCACCGCCAATACAACTCTCAAATAATGAATTAACAGATGAATTACAAACACAAATTAACTGACATTTCCTGTATTCCTGTTTCGTTTGGCAGACACACAAGGAAACCTAGACCACTACTATATTCTTCTCCAGTTTGTTCCCATTCTCGTGAAAATAGACATCGTTAACATGGAGAAGTTCCGACAGATGGTCCGGGATATGCCGAATGTTGTGTTGCCTGCGTTGTTCACGGAGATCAGGTTGTTTTAAGAAAAGCACTTGGAATGATAATGTCTTTAGATATCTTGAATTTCACAAACCTATCGATATGATTATGAAAGTCTATAAGGCGCCCTCATTCTCCGATGCTAACGGTTATGTCTATAAAGCAAAACTGTTATTGTCATTACTACAGCGTATCTCACCAAAAAAATGTGCAAATGAAAGGCCCCCTCGTTGGCAATTAGAAAATACTGTGTGATGTGATTGTTTTTCTTTTTCATATTGCTGATTCCAATATCAGTGGTTCATTACTTTATGAAGAAATGAGGGCGAACATTGCAGTGGTTTTTTTTTGTGGACAATGGTGTCAAACTTTATAACATACGCTTTTTTGCCATATTCCTATACGTATTAAAGACCGTACAAAATAAAAATGAAAAAAGAAATCGATCGCATATGTAACATATTTATAATACTTAACTTGAAAAGTGAAATTATAGCACGACCGTTTGCTTTTTACATTCTTATTTCTTTACCTTGTGCCTGTTTCATGCAGCTGTTCGTGAAGTTACACATAACAACTCAAATTTGAATTGGCAAGTAAACTGCTAAAAAAATGTCATGTCTATCTTTATTGGATTGTGCCCAAAAATAAAGTTTACACTGAAATGTTTGTTAAATGGTTGTTTAGACTAAGAATATTAATCTATGTTTGCATATTTGAGCAAATAGCAGATGTGATTTCAATAGTTGGAGAATCACATTTGGCTTGCCATATTCAAGTCATTTTTAAACTCATGCGTAACTTACGAATAGGTTTATTAAACAGGTCCTAGGACCAAGGAGATATGAGACATGGCATTACAACAAGCCAATTTCCTTTGAACGATGTTCGCAGCCGCTACTCAAAAATGTGTTATGCATTCCCTTAACTGAATCTTTCTTGCAGATGGACAGATAACAGAATTCTGTTCGATTGTATAATTACTTGCCAGTTTCAAAAGGACGACATGTTTTCTTAATGATGATTACTTTTTGCTGTACCCAGTCGCAAAAGTCTGGTGAGCACACAAGGTTGAGTAAGTAACAAGGGACATGCGAAACGAAAAATACCAACATTCTTGAAATATAAATTTAGATGAAAATTACTCAACTGGGCACGCCTGGGCAGTATTTTTATACGAGTTATTAACGAGAACCATATTTGATGATCATAAATATCCAATTTCATTCGTCAGAATTGATCGAAATAGTGTCAAAATTGACATAAAAGAAATGTACGATTTTCATTTTTCACAAAATACGAGTTTGATTCAAGCTTGGAAACAAATTTTGCTACATCATATTTGTCCACTTGTTATGCTTACTTATGAGGCACAAAATCATGTTTTTTAACCGAGAAACAAGTGGAATTTTGCAGAATGCTATTGAATTATTGAGTATCCAAACTCATCTTCAGTTTTTCCAATAAATTTGGCTGCTTGGAACGCGATCATCAAATACACCGCAGCAACCTGTAGAATTCTTTTTGTATGGCCTTGGAAACCCAGGAGGTGCTTGAATTATTTATTGCTTGTCAGTTGCTTAGCAGCCGGGGGGGGGGCAAGGGGGTCAGACTCCCCCTCGAAATTTTTTCAGCGGAAAAACCCACATAACAACCGGGAAAATCTAAGGAAAGGACTCACATTTTGGACGTAGTTACCGGGAAACGTTTGCTCTGCTCCTGCTCCCCCCCCCCCCGATAACAGGCACCTGTTGGGTCACTGCTGCTTGTTATGACTCCATCTCTTGATACCCCCTTGCCATGACCCATACCAAACATTGTAATGTATACACAAATTATACATGTATATCACTTTAAGGTAAGATATTTTCTTAAAGATAAATGTATGGGTCGTTTTGACATAAAGACAGGCATCAAAGTTTAAGCATTTCGTGTCACTTCTCTGGCCGAAAGTGCCGGTGCTCTAAAGTGAAATCAGATATTTAGGGGATGCTACATTAAACTTATTTAGAGTAGTGGGAAAAGCGCGTAACACATACACATAATTGCATAATCACTTTACGGAGGCGAGCAGAGAGATAAAAGAAGTGGACATGATGCACTGGGTTCGTAATTGTAGATTTTACAAAATGTTAAATGAATATGTTTTCAAATAACTTCTTAACTTTTCGTTTGTTTCTTTATTCCTAATATATTCCGACAAGTTATTCCATAAAACAGCGGCTTCATATATATGAGAATGACCTTTCCCTGTATGACTTTGTCACTGTGTGTGGGAAATGTATTAACGACTTTTCACTGGACCGTACGTAGCATTCTGTCTGGGTTATAGGTTGCACAGCACCTTTCCAGGGGCCCATAGAAACCTATAATAAATGCAGCAAATTCAAAGCACTCTCAAAATTTAATCGAAGCGTAGATTTTTCTTAAATCGAAGCAGGTGAAGGGAAATTATATCTGCTTTCCAATACAAAACATGATTTGTGATGTTTTCCAGCTCTAAAAAAGTTAAGCGCCTCGGTTCAAGACTAACCATGCAGAATCTCTGCTAATGCTAAAAATAGCCAACTTGTAAGATCACTAAAAAATTCCCCCTTTAAAAAATACAACAACCCTGATTTATTCAACTTGTGCAGCACCCTGTAAAGCTATAGTCCTCGCTTAATATATCAGAACACAAAATGTGGTAAGTTACCACTATGCTTATCTTTAAAGATTTTTTAGTACATCCACCAATGACCTTCCAATGACCATTGCACCGGCTGGAATTGTGATGTGCGACCTATACCGGAATAGACCGGCGCTAAATCCACTTTTCACCAAGTTGCATGTTTTTCATGATTTAGATAGACCTCTGTCATGTGTATCCAAATAGCATATTTTTATTTTCAATCATATCAGAAACTATAAAACAAATTGATATGAAATTTATGCTTTCAACCAAAAGGCGCTATTTCCATTTCAGATTTCAGCCAAAAGGCGCTTATTTGCTCTTTCTATTCTTTACTCTGATTGGCCCAAGTCTGCCAACCATTGGTGTTTTGACCAATCAGAAAGAAGGACACAATTAGCTTTTCAGATGCAGGAAGCAAGAATCAGTGCGCATCCTGTTTATGTTTTCCTGTGTTACGTGTTGATCGAATCGCTGAAATACGGCAATTTATGTATACTCGACAGGTTGAAACCGTTGAATGTGTTTGCAGTGTATGACATGTCTTGTACGATTGTCTTGTATGATGTGGTATGCTGATGTGTCCAAGCCTTCATCATGATGAAATGTGTTCTGTAGGTCTATGATGTTTATGTGTGCAGTTATACTTTAACCAAATCTTTTTGAGTAATGTTTATTCTAGTGGTATATAATAAAAAAAATTGCTCTGATGTGTGTGTGTGTGGGGGTGTTGTATGTTAAGAATGGCTTCAATGTTAAAATGCGGTTAAAGAGAATACATAGAACTGGTTGATGATGGAAATCTTTCATCAAAATTTCACATTTTATTAGTTTCCAGGTGAGAGTAAATTACATTTGCATTATAGTGTGGGACTAATTCACTTTATATGCTAATAAAAAGTTTAGGGATTGGCAGTTTGAGTATCCGACTGATTCTACTCAGTTGCTGCAGTACGAATAGCACAGTCCCACATATTGATTTCTGTGTAAGTACTTTGTCAGCAGTGGGGATTTGTGTAGCAGATTTTGTCAGAAACGAAGTGTTCTGTTGTTTTCAACTACTATCTCCGTACTATAGTGACATTTTTAGAATACCATCTGTTCACAGAAGGTTTGAAAGCAGCTGATATCGAAATGATGTTGTTCAGCAAGCAATCAACCAGTACTGTGTATTCTCTTTAAAGGTAAATGACATTATTGGGCGTAGTCCTCAACTTTGGGTAAAACCTATTCTAGAATCAAGTAAACTATGCAGGGATTCTACTGTGAAAATTTTGTAGTCAAAATTTGACTCATTTTAAAATGATGCCCATCAGTATGCCTTTGTCACAGACAAATTTTGTAGTGTAGCCTTTCTATGGGATTTTATTTATATTGGGGCTACGAAAGAAACAAAATGCTAGTATGCTCATGCTTTGATTTGGCTAAGTAAACAAATTCAAGATAAATCCTTTCAGCTAGGAGAATTAAATGTATCGTGCCCAATAAATTAAACTGCTGGCCTGTTCATGATTGATTCTCCTTAAGTAAAGAAAGTCAAGACATTCTTCCAGCTAGGAGATCCACTCCAGCTGGTGTACATTTGGTTTTTCTTTCAACCAGCTTGGTTCTAAGGGCATTTTTATTTCTACTAATCATGTCACAGAGCTTTAATTGTATTCAGTAAACATTTCTCTATTGCAAATTACATTATTTTACACAAATGCCATTAACCAACTCAAAAGGGACCTCAAATGGATTTCTGCCAAAAGGCACTAAATCCCCGAAAATATGATATAAAAAAGATATATAAAATACATGCTGTATGCAGGATTTTGCTAACGTACATTTTTATGACCTATAGTAATAGCTCTTTCACCAGTAGTACACACTTGATTATTCTCTC
>JZLH01S0143756.1:7470-21418 GCA_001188425.1 Eucidaris tribuloides | reverse complement strand
AAGCAATTAAATAAAATTAGGTTGTTTGTCAATTAACATCAATCAACTGACAATCTGTACAAATTATAATATACACGAATACATCTCTGCTTACAATTGTTAAGTTTGAACCATTTTACAAGTAAACAATTAAGATATACTTTATGGTTTATCCGTTGCCTAGCACAAATACTGGTTTTTTTTCTGTTGACACTGACAGTGTTGGCTTCGAATCATGTATTTAGATAGTTTTGATGCTAAAACATATAGCATCATCCTTTTGAAATGGATTAGATATGCTTAAATGGCTCGTTGCTATGGTCAATAAGTTTCTTAGCAACCGTTGCTAAGAAACATGCCGTATTCGTTGGCTCCACCTTTGAAAATAATCAGTAAAGGCCCAAATATAGTTGTGCCAAATTTCATGCTTTTATCATTAACTGAACAATTTAGGCCATATTTTGCACCGATCGCCTAGACTATAAGGTGAGTTATCACATTTTATCAACCTTGTCCCTTAGAACAACTTTTTCAGAAGGATGCTCCAATTAAAAAATCAATAAAATAAAATATCAATGAGTAAATAGACAAACAAATTGACATATATAAATAGGTAAATTAAAAAAAACATTTAAAAGTTCTGCAATTCTCCAGCATGGCTCTGGAGCAGGCTACCATGCACTCTACTACGAGCATGACACCACTTGTCGGGAAAAACCTGATAACATAATACATGACATGATAAAACTGGGTTCTTTCTTCATCCAATACAAAATTTATTGGTCTTGCTCTGAATAGGAAATATTGATTTTATCTTTGTCCAACCCAACATTTTTCCCAGTTTCCAGCTAGATCAATGAAGTTGAGATTGAACTCAGTGAATCCACTTTTCTTAATGAATATGAGAAACTGCAGATCCATATAATGAACGTATTGTCTTTAATTATAAGATGAAAGATGCCAAATTAATAATCAATAATTAATCAGTATTTAATAGCAAACCTCAACATGCTTCCCTTCCTTGAGTTTCTTCAGTGTCTCCACCAGAAGATCAAAGTCAAAGGCATCGGGATGGTCAAAATCATACTCGTTTATAGCAGCTTGCTCATGTTGTTTCTCACTCAAGACCTATTATGAAGAAAATAATGTAGCCAAATGCGACATAATTTACAACCATCAGAAATGTTACATTGTATAATTTACCTGTACTTGTACTGATGCAGACAGTTATCTTCAGGATGACTTTCTACCTCGTTCTTCTAACTAATTTATGCAGGAGAAATTATACCTGACTGGAAGACATGTTTACATTGTGAACACTAAATTTGTATAATTTTGAAGTCTGGGTTGAACAATGATAATCAAATTGATAAATGGACTGTAAACGTTTTATAAATTATGTTGTTGCTATAAAGATAAATACCTTGATAATAAATGTCCACTTTGGATTTATTCTTACACTACAGTCTGAAATAATGTTAAAACTAGTAGTTCACAGATTTTAAATTTTTTCAGTATTTACTGATGGTTTTGAAGTGTTTATCTATTTCTTTCTTTCTTTCTTTCTTTCTTTCTTTCCTTCTTCAGTTATTTATTTATTCATTCATCTGTTTATTTATTCATTTATTTATTCATTTATTTATTTTATTATTTTTTAAAATTTATTATTATTATTATTATTATTTCATTTTTTTATTTTATTTTTTTTATTTTTATTTTTTTTATTTTTTTATTTTTTTTTTTTTTGGGGGGGGGGTTTCACTTTTCGCATCACACAAGACACACCAATGTACAAATACAGCCATGCAGCTCAGATTTCTTGTTTTTTATGAAAGTACAACTGTAAACTTATAAACTGTGAGATCTTACCTTGTAGAAAGAGTCCATGGATAGCAGACTGACCCACGGTACATCAAGTGCTTTGATGATTTCATTGGCAACTGTTGTCTTACCAGAGGCACTACCACCACATAAGCCTATAACATCAAGTGTAATGAAGCATAGGAGAAGTGTAAAGTGCTGAATTAGTAATGATTTCAAATAACTTATCATTATCACCATCGTCGTCGTTGTCATCTAGTTCCCCTCAATTGGAATCAAAACTCCTTGTTATTGCAATCTTGTTTTATATGATGCCAACTGAAATCAACTTCTTTTCTGTCTTCCTTGATATAATCATCCATTTCTTTGGCTGGTCCTTGTATTTCCCTGGGTTCTCAAAAACCCATCTTAACAACTTCTGGCACCTATTCACTCCCCTTTTGTATCTCTTCTCATTACTACCCTAACACCCCTCTGACACCTTGTGTGTGCTGTTTTCAGCTTCTCTATATGCTATTCCAATCAAACTATTCCTCTGATGGCCACGGGGCAGGCCATCATTCTTGTATATTTGGGCTGCAATGACTCAAAGGATAACTGCAGAACCAGCAATTTACAAGACAAAATATATCACTGTTTCCCATGACAGAAACCACCACAAGAAAGGAAAGTCAATAACCATGCTCAATTACTAATTTTTAGTACTCACAGTAATTCCCTTTCAACTTAAACCACTTTAATGAGAATTTACATTGCAGACATGTTGTTAATCTCTGTGTTATCACATCATATGACAATATTAACATCAAATGCCTCATCTCATCTTTCTATTTCAATGACTCGGACAACAAATGCATCATCAAGATTTGAACCAGAAACCTGTACTGCTTCATGTATCTGGGCAGTGGCACTGGCACTATCAACCAAACTAAGTAGTATTAACAGCAATGCCACGATTTATTGGATACAAATATCTCAGTACAAGTCCTATACTTCTGAGCTCATCAATATTTCATTCTTTCCTTTTTTCTATCACAGGTTCTCAGTAAGAAATTCTACCCACCTATGACAAAGGCCTCATGCAGCTGGCCTTGTAAGTTATACCACGGTGGCCGCCCCGCTGTATAGATAGTACGAGTTGACGTATGCAGCACAGTGTCCCCAGATCCACCGGTAGAGATGGTTCTTTTCCGCGTCGGTTTTATCGGAGAGCTGGCTACAGACGAGGGCGGAGTGAGCGAGGACCCAAAGCTGCTGTCTAAGGTGTACACCTCATCGCTACTGTTACTGGAACAGAGATGGAAGAAAACATGGTAACGTCATAGAAGAGACTGTTGCATGCAGAATAGCATACAAATGACAAGAAAGAATCATTATAGACATACATGCTTCATGAACATAATATTGAAATGTTTAGACCCTTGATTCCCTGTCTGTACACACAATGCCCTTGCCATTACCAGAAAGTGTCAGAAAAATCAATATACAGTGAAACATGTCTGTAGTAGTCACCCAAGGGAAACAAAAAATGTGACCTTTAAAGACTGGTGGCTGCTTTAGACAAATTCTTCAATAAACTATCCTGGCAGGAGGTGAGTGGGAATGTGGAAAAATTGTTTTCTTCAGTGTTAGCCAAGCATGAGCTATTGAATTGCTGTTCATCTTTTTCTAGTGTCACAATGTCCACTGGCTATTGTCCATCATATGTAAACTTTTTACACAGTCCATTTTCTTCCTTCAAACACATGATTATACTTGGACCAAACTTGGCAAGGATCATCCCTTGCTCAGGGAAAGAGGATTCAAAGTTGCCCATACTCATGAGGTGAAGTTTCCCATGAGAACCCATGGGCCTCACAGGCAGGGCCTTTGGGCCAAGCAAGGGCCATATTACACTGTAGTGAGATATCGAGATGGTGAGAGAGTGATTGCTTGAAGAGTGAGGTAAATCTGGCCATCCCGATCATTGGGGCCAAACCCGGGTTAAATCTGGACAAATGATCAAGCGTCTTCTTGAGATGTAGAAGTAGTACGGCCAAGTCACAGTCAGTCAAGTAAGCAAATAATCAACGTTGGTAAAGGTGATGGGACAAACTATCACTTCCGAGGCGATCTGGATGTAGCTATCTTTCCGAAGCGAAGCTGAGGAAAGATAGCGTATACATTCGGATCGCTGAGGAAGTGATAGTTTGTCTCATTGCCTGAAATCAAAAGTTGATTATTTGCTTTATATTCCACATCGGAAACTATTTAACTATAGAAACAAAAAGGATTAATATTTCTCTAAAAAAAAAACATATGGGCCCGAATATGGAATACACGCCCGACCAACACCTGGGTGCGCATCACCAGGGGCGTCGACGTTCGATGCGCGCGCGTGCACGTTAGCGTACATGCATGTTGCGTATTGCGCGCGCGAAATATGCGCGCTGCTGAGATGGTGTTAGTACTTTTTCGTTTCGCTGATCTCTTCAGTACACACAGTCTTAATGCGTCAATTATCAACATTTTGAGTACGCACGAAATAAAAGTGCGTTACACTCGGACTATCAATTGACTATCTATCGAGTGTAACAAACTTTTCTTCTCGAGTGATCTGATGGGAAAACTACGCTTTATCACGTGATCAACTCTTGGCCAATCCTATAGCAAGATTCTTAGTATGTGGAATATAATGAGTAATAACATTATAGTGAATATTGCATTTGTTAATGATGTCACCGCCTGCCTACGGTGCAATGGGGTTGGGAGGTACATACAACACGTTGGGGAGGGGCAGATGACTCATGTCGAAGAAAAAAATAACAATCATCTATAATCAGATTTTAACTAAACTTGGCACAAATACATGTAACTTAAATATCATTTGAAAATAGAACAAAAACTGATGGTCAAATTCTTATATTTGTTGGTCAGTGTCTAATCACTCTTTTATCATAGTTTTCACAAACCAAAATTGGTTTTCTAACTCTTTTTAGTGTATTTCATCTTTTTAATGACAAAAAAGGAGCAGGGTTGGCCCGAGTGGGAAATACTGGCGGTAAATACCGGTAAATACCGCCTCGGTAATTTTTGAGGAAAATGGGAAATAGTTGGAAATATAGGGAAAAATTATGAAATACACTTC
Organism: Eucidaris tribuloides; assembly: GCA_001188425.1. NCBI lineage: Eukaryota > Metazoa > Echinodermata > Echinoidea > Cidaroida > Cidaridae > Eucidaris > Eucidaris tribuloides. Next base: position 16,491 of record JZLH01S0143756.1, on the reverse strand, counting down.
TTGAATATTCTCAGGTATTACCCACGTAAATCCTTAGTATTTTCTAGTATTTCCATGTACCTCTGTATACATCTTGAGTACTTCCCAGCACTTCCCGGTTTTTCCCAGTATTTCCCGCCTGGGTGGGAAATACCTGAATTTACCGGGAAATAGCCAACCCTGAAAAGGAGAGGGTTTTTTTTCATGGATTCTCAAAAGTTCCCAATTACTTAACTGAACAACCTTGCATTCAACAAGTTCAACTAAACAGGGAATCACATTGTGGTCTCAGACTTCATGGAGATCAGGAACAGGGGACACAGGGCCTGCAAAGCCACACTATCAAACTTCATACAATTTCATGCCATGGGAATAGGCCTACTGTATGTTTTTGTTTGTTTGTTGTTGTTGTTTTTTGGGGGGGCGGGGCATAATAAAAGCTTCGAGTTCGAGGGGCTTCGTCCCATCAACCTATACCAGGCCCAGGGCCAGGGGCCCTTGGGCCCCTGGACCCCACACGATTCTTCGCTCATTCTGCTCGTTTCACATATTCTCGATGTAAAATATGGCGCTTCAGCAAGACCAATTGAGAACCCCTGATAACGTTACAGCAAATCATTCGAGGTAGAAAAGTTTTATTTCATTTTATGATGCAACATTCATGCATAAAAGCATTTTCATTTGAAAATCAGGCCATCATGCATGGCCATGGTCTAGTCTGATAAATATGACTAATACTTACTTATCGACAAATTTTGACATTTTTCTGCCCATCTGAGCTGAACTGCTGAATGGGTCAGATCACTGCAACATTAGGTGGTACAATTACAAAATACAAGTCATAATTACTCAGCAAATCAGTACAAAATGGCTTTCATTTAGATGTAACATTAGATCTATTTCTATCAAAATTTCACGCAAAATTCATGTGAATTTTTACCTCAATAACTGGTCAAACATTCTAGGATATATCACAAACCACATCTTCTTTTAATTTTAATTCATTTCAGTTTCACTCAGTCATGTCAGTCATACCTGCAGTGCACATATACAGCATCTTTTGCACTGTATTACCCCATAGTTCTACGGGTGAGCTAGGGTAGATAAATACATAAAACTATATTGAACAGTGGCGGTCAGTGAACTTATATGTTTACCCTGTTCTGAAGTCAAAATCTTTCAACTGAACTGGTCATCGGGCCAGGGACATCCTGCAGGAAACAACACGTGTGGGACTAACGGATATTAATTTTAAATCTGTGACCTTTATCACTGCACTTAGCTTTCCAGCACACTACACACACCTGCTATCAGAAGCTGCTGATGTCCTTCGTATTGCAATGTCGATTGTATCCGCCATCATGAAAATGTACAAATTAAAACAAGTTCACAAGTCTTGTAAAATTAAATTGATCACGAATCACCACATCACATCTCATCTCCCGCGCGCGCGTTCAATTTAATTTCGCGCGAGAGATCTCACGTTACAAGAATTCCACTGCACTGCACTGCATTTATACTGGCACTGCACTGTTTTCCAAATAAATTACAGCAAATTTTGTCACGTTGGTCGTTTTTCGTTCCAAGCTTCGACAAATTGAGGTCCGTGACAGCAAGATGGATGTTATTATTCCGCTCCAACTCCACGTCGCATGCATGCAGCAAGCTCTACGACCTTTGACTGACCGGTTGGGTTAGTAATCTTTCATTAACATAATCCATGTTTACAAACCGCTGGTTGGCTGGCTGTTAAACGCGTAAACGGATTACAATCCACACCAAGACGTCGAGATTGCGATATTTGTTGAAGCTAAAATGTCAAGTTTTTGCATTTTGATACATTTCCTGATGTAGATGGGCGAATATGCCGTAGATGCTGAATCCATTTAGATCGTTTTCATCTCATTTTGATTCGTCTTGATGTGAGTATTTGGTGATTTTGTTCGGAATATTTCGCTAACCTCTTTGTTCAACCAGACCTTGCTCAGTTCAGTGTGGCTGTGTAACGGGTCAACTATCTGACTATTGTGTCGCGTTCGGCAGACTAGTCTTTATCGCACAGCGACTTCGATACCGCGGCGAATATGCTAGTTAAACTCCCAAATCTGAGTATAATTTGCAGAGAAATGGAAAATCCAGGTATTGGTATGTTTGACAATAACGTTTTACAGTTTATTAGATTTATCGCACATCAGTATGGGTGTGGCACTGCAAATTGTTTTATAATTTCATGTCATTTTTTCATCGTCGCCACACGGAGCCATCTTGCAACACACGCTCCGAGTCCGCGCTCGTCGGCTTCAAGATGCTACTGCTAGCTGCTGCTGCACACGCGCGCGGAGACAATTTGCATGCAAAATGTACTAGCGATCTTGCTTGTTATGATTGTTTTTTGTTTGGTATCTGATTTTGTGTGTGGTGAATTTTGTTGTTTGTGTTTTGCATGAAACCAGTTTCCAATTTAATTATTTTACTTTGATCAGCTTTGTGATTGTCATCTTGCAGGTCTCTTTCTTTCAATTCAGCACTTTTTGCTTAGTTACGTGTTATTTTTTTATGAGAATTTGCCAAGATTCAGAATTCAAAAGCAGACAATGCATACTAAAAAAAATGACATTGGCAAAGCAGAACATTTTGAAATATGAAACTTTTTAATTTTAGAATTACTTTTTGCTTGTCAGATTTTAACTTTACTTGGGTACTGTCGGCACGAATCCATTCCAAGTCCAGTGCAAATGTTTTCACAATATTTTAATGATAACAATAATAATCATGATCATAATCATAATCATATTATAATTATGATAATGATAGTGCAGGGCTCCACACTAACTGTTTTAGTTACTTGCCCTTTGGGCAAGTAAAATTATCACTTTCAGATTTTTACTTGCCTGAAAGAAAAATTTACTTGCTGGAAAATAAATTAAAAAATGATCGATTATGAAACATTGAAAATCATTATTTCTCTAATTTTTACCACAAAGGCTGGCATTGGAAGTTTGTTATTATAATTTTTTTTGGGGGGGGGGGATTGCAAAACGTGATTTATGAATTCGAAGAGTCATGAATGTCTACAATTCTGCAAAACTCATCAACGACACATGACAGGAATACTACATACTGCACAGACACATGACAAACAGTTGATGTTTTAATTTCAAGCTTCCAAACCAAACACAGAAAATGAAGTACAATGAACAAGATGATGAAATTTTGTTTGTTTTTTGTTTTGTTTAACTGAACACAATAATTTCCACAAATTTGGTCACATGCAGTTGGAGTTTTGGACATGTTTTTCTCATTTGATGATAAAAATTTTACTTGCCCAATGGGGCAAGTAAATTTTAAGGTTTTGATTTTTTACTTGCCCAACATAGAATTTTACTTGCCCTGGGCAAGCGGGCAAGTGCTAGTGTCGAGCCCTGGATAATGATAATGATGATAATAATAATAATAATAATAACGACAACAGTAACATTATAATAATAACCTAATATATCTAATCATAATTTTCAGCAACTGTCACAGGCACAGGGGTAGCCAAGGAATTGCTAAAACTATATCTACTTCTTTTTTTAAATGGGGATTATGTACTGTGCAAACCTTGCAAGTTTTGTTCAGAATATTGGTTTGATCACAATATAAATTGAAATTATGATGAATTGTAAAAATTATTTAAATACTAAGTCTAAGAAGTATAATAATAATAAAAATAATTGTATTGATATTGATAATAATGAAAATACTAATAATAGTAGAGGACTAGAGGTATGATCATTTCTCTCAAGTCCTGCTAGTCTGCTACATGGAAAGCTACACAACAGATCTACCTACCAAAATGGATATCAATGGTTCTTTTAGAATGTTTGACCACAAGCTTTTCACAGCAAGAATCATTTCAATACTTGATTCTAGAAATAGAATACATGTAGTTGTAACCGCAAGTTGAGGCTGAGGACTACCTGCAATCATTTACATGTACAGTACCTTTAACAGTGGTGAAGTGCTGGAAATAATTCACACTTCAAATACAAGATTCAAGAGTAATGAGACTGTCATAAACATAGATTTAATCTCCAATGGAAAAACAATGTACAAGAAATATGAATAAACAACGGTTGGTCTTGTCAATGTATTATATTATATCTCCTACATTAGGGTGAATCCCAATGATGGGCTTTATTGTTTCAAAATTATCAATTGTCAATGATATAATATTATTGTTATTATTAGTAGTAGTAGTAGTAGTAGTAGTAGTAGTAGTAGTAGTAGTAGTAGTAGTAGTAGTAGTAGTAGTAGTAGTAGTAGTAGTAGTAGTATTTGGCAGATGGGGCGGGGGCAATCTCCCCCCCCCCCCAACCCACCCATCCAATTGAATACAAACTAGTGTACATGTGGGTCCAAATTAACTGGCACAGAAACCCATACATTGTACATACAGATGTCCTACCATGCTCCGGGTTTGGGTTGTATCATTTGCACAATAATGGAGCTGATAAATGTGAAATGGAATTTCCTGCCACAGTCTTGCACAATTGAAAATTAAAACATGAGTTTCCATCATATTTTGTGGAAAAGTTAATATTCCAATATATCACCTTTTTTTTCTGTCACATTCAGCCAAAAAAATACATTTTGAAACAATTTTATCACAGACACAGCCTCACACAGGGATATTTTACATCAAACCTCCAAAGTCCAAAACTAAGTTTGTTGACACAAGTTAGTATAGTAGTAGTGAAACATTATAATTACGTAATGTTATTATCCAACAATTTAAGAATAGGACTCTTGTTTTTCATGGTGGCAAATTGGCAATATTGTCTTGTAAACATGGTGCATTTCTTTGCGCAAATTACTCCCAATGATATCATTCAAACATTCTCTTCAATGTTTTCTGATCATTTCAACCCAACTTGTCTTTCCCATATTATTACTGATGAATGATGTTTGCAAACATTGTCTTTAATATTTTTTGGATAATTTCAGTCCAACTGTCGACATGTCGAGTGAACCTCGTTACACCATTGAGCAGATCGAGCTCCTGCGACGGCTGGTCCGCACTGGGCTGACCAAGGAAGAGATCATCCATGCCTGCGACACCATGGCCAAGCTGGATTCGGAGCTGGGGCCCCTCCCACCACGAATGGAACAACCCAGCGTGACATCAGCAGCCTCTCCACCAATCAACAGCTACCAGCAGACACCTGTCAATCATCAGCTGTCAATCACCAGCAGGAATTCGGCCGGGGAGGTCGGTGGGCTGGGCCAGGACCCCAACTCGCCCAGTAACAGGACCTCTCTGGTCTCCCTGCTCTCTTCCATCGGTCATTCGGGATACCAGGAGAATGGAGATGCGAGACTCAGCATGGATGACTTCAATGTGTCCAATGAAGAAGTGGAAGCTCTATTTAGGTGAATAAATTGTTGTATTTCTATTCAAAATGCTGTTAGATTGCTTGTTTTATTTATTCAATTTTTGGTGGGGGAGGGGGGCTTGTCGTTTGTGCTCTGGTGAGCTTTGAGACCCACAGGACCTTATTTGTAGTCATCATAGCAAACTTCAAGTGAAGGCCAAAATGTGTGTATGTTACAGAGCAAAATAGACCCAAAATAGTTTTGCAGCCATTGCCAAGCAGACTGTTATGAGAGATTCCTGCCCATGAAAAAAAAATAATCACAAACTAAGGGATGAAGAACCAGAACCAGCTGTGTTGGGGATTTTTGTGGGCCTTGGATGGTACTGGATTAGAAAGCCAAATTGCAAAACCCAGTAATTTGACCCTAGTAAGAAATTTATAAAATAACTTGATAATCAAAAACCCATGCTGGTCATGTAAATCACAATTTCAGTACATAATTGTGCAAGTAAATGTCAGCAAACGGGAGTCAGTTCTTGCAATGTTTTTTCTCTGAAGTCAAGCGTGCCATCCAATTAAATGTGTTTTGATTTGTTTTGTTTTCAGGAAAGGTCACATGAATGTGAAGGAGGACATCAAGGAATTCCTGAATCTTCATCGACTGTCCCAGAATCAGATTGCCCAAGCCACTGGTATCAGTCAGAGCTACATCTCCCAGTTCCTCCTGCATGGCTATGTGATGCGACGAAGCACACAGGCCATCCTATACCGCTGGTATCTCAGCAAAAAGAAGGAGCTTGATGCTTTAGGTATGTATGTGATGCAGAATATGGTACCCCAGGGTACCATGCTGTTTAGCACCCTCTTGTGTCCATTAGCAGTACAATTGCTTAGTCGCAGTGCTGGAGTTGCACCAGAGTACATACAAACATAAACTGACAAAAGTCAAGTGAAAATGATGTTGAAATTTGTATTTTTAAGGCCTTTACTGTTGTAAAAGACCACTTTAAACAAAACACTTTGCACAAGAAGAATTTGTCCACATCGAAAAGCACACTATAGCACATTATAGTAAGTTTTGTATCAAAAAGGGAAGTTGAATACTTACAGATCTTGAAGACCCAAAAGGGTTTTGAATTTTTAGGTTTCAGCTAAAAGTCATTTTGGTGCAGAAATATGACCATTTCTTTCTAAATACTTGCAAGGAGATGTTGGTGCAATGACAAAGTTTAACTAATTCCACTGTAGTCCTAAACTTGACCAGTAAGCAATGATTGTACAGCAAAAATAATATGTCTGTGAAAAGTAACATGTTGGCACTGTTTGAGTAAAATCATATATATATTTTTTTGTCATTAAAAGAGCTTTCAAATGTTTGAAGGTTAACTAAAAAATTGTGTAGTTTCCACTGTGGGTTTTAGAAATACATGTAGAGCACTTGGAGTAGATTTGGCAGTATGCACAATACCAATTTAGTCATGGATTCTAGGAAAGGCAAACAATTAAATTTGATGAAGTGGAACAAGGGATGGTGAAAATTGTATTGGAGCAGGTTTATACTGATGAATAAAGGCCTCTTCCCTTCGACACATACCTAACATACAATATCTATTGAGTGCCTATCCTGGGCAAGTGATTCACTATACTGTGTGGATCAACAACTTTAAACATTTTACCCATCATTTTTTAGGCATGCTAAATACAACGATACCATCAGAGCCGGAACGCCAGCCTCCCCCACGCAAGTCCACCAATCGCTACGTCCCCTACCAGTCCCCCTCCCAGGCCCCTCCTAGCACCCCCCAGGTGATGGCGTCGGCAAGACGACGAGAACGCTTTGTGTGGAAGGATAACTGCTTGAAGGTACTAGAGGCCTACTTCAAGAAGAACCCATACCCAAACGATCTGGAGAGGATACGGTTATCAGACGCCTGTAATGCTATGCAACAAGTCCCAGGTATTCTTGTAATTTGTAATCAATCATTCAGTCAATCGGGCAGTCAATCAATCCATCCTCCCCAAATACAGGAGAACCTCGTTATAACAAGGACCTAAAAATCATAACAATTTCCTTGTTATATCAGGTTTCTCACTATATCAGGGTACCAAACCAATGAAATAGAGTTATGACCTGCCAAACCACCATGTTATAAAGAGAGTTTTGTTATATCCGACCTCTTTATAATGGGGTTCCACTGTAATTTGGAGAGGATATGGTTATTGGATGCCTGTAATGCTGTGCAACAAGTTCCAGGTAGTGGAAGTGATAAGAGAATATGATGATAAAATATTTCTTTTAATTGATAATCAATTAATCAGTCAATCAGCCAGTCACTCACTCAATCTGTTAGTCAATCAATCAATTACTCACTCAATTAGTCACTTGATTATCAATCAGTCAATCAATTAATCAATCAGTCAATCAATTCTACCCAAATGATTCAGAGAGAATACAGTAACTGGATGCCTGTAATGCTGTGCAACAAGTTCCAGGTATTGAAAATGATAAGAGAATATCTCTTTTAACTGATATGATAATAAATCAGTCAATTCATCATACCCAGATCATTTGGAGAGGATATGGTTATCGGATGCCTGTAACGCTATGCAACAAGTTCCAGGTGTTGGAAAAGATGAGACAATGTTTCTGTTAACTCACAATCAATCAATCAATCTGTCAGTCAATCAATTCATCTTACCCAAATGATTTTGAAAGCATTTGGTTATCAATCAATCAACAAATGATTTGGAAAGGATACGGTTATCAGATGCCTGTAATGCTATGCTACAAGTTTCAGGTATTGTAATTCATAATCAATCATTAAGTCAATGTAGGAGGATCCATGCTCTCAGCGTATTTGAATTTGGTCGTCCCTCCAGGTCAAGAAATTCCCGAACATTGCAGGGTGAACCCCAGTAAGGTGTACAACTGGTTTGCAAATCGGAGGAAAGATGCCAATAGGAAGAAAAGGATGGGTAAGTACCAAGAAAATAAAGTGATGTATCCAAAAGGTTTATGACTAAAGGTGGCTGTACACTGCACAACAGGATAGTCGTTGACGGGCGAAGATTGTTTATTTTATCTTCTTGTGTATGGTGATTTCCGATGCAAGAAGAGGATTTAGACAAAGGCTGAACATGTTCTGTCTTGTATGGTGTATCCAGCCAGATTATTGAGCACACCAGTACAGTAACCAAGGTGCTAATGGCACTCTATTAATTCCCAATGGTTGGGTGTATAGTCCTAGGACATCAAGGACAGCTGAAGATAACTTACGACAACAATATCTCATCATAAACCAATGCTTCATGCAGTGTATAAAGCTTCTTTAACCAGCACCCAAAAACCATTTAAAATTTGTATGTTTCAGATGACTGTTTTTATGTTTGATCATCATGTCTTCGTGTTGTCTGTCTGTCCATGGTTGCGTCCGTCCATCTGTTACAGGTTTTCGTTACTGTGATAACTTAAGAACATCATTGATAGAAAAAGATCTTTAAATACATTATTTAAAGACACTGTTTAATATTGTAGAAGGCCCATTTTAAACTGTTGTTCTACAATTTTGTCTCTCGTTACAAATCAGTAGCCGAGAATTTGGCCACCCGATCTGCTTCACCCCACGAGGGCTCGTTGCCCGATGTGGAGTACATCGAAGATCCTGGCCACGATCTGACCAAT
>JZLH01S0143747.1:0-12019 GCA_001188425.1 Eucidaris tribuloides | reverse complement strand
AAAAACTATAATCTCATTTAGCAAAATGCAATGCAGCATGTGTGTGTGTGTGTGTGTGTGTGTGTGTGTGTGTGTGTGTGTGTGTGTGCAAATAAATGTGTTTGAGCATGCAGTATGTGTGAGGGTGAGGGTGTTTATGTGTGGGTGTGCATTTGGTATGCACAAATTTATGTTTTAATAATTTCAACCTTATTACATGATTGTTTAATACAAGTATTTATCTTTACAACTCTACTTAACACAAATTCAGTCTATTTTATTTTGTCCTTATTTATATTTGTTTACAGGTACATAACATATTTGCATTTATGTTTTATTTATACTGTTCTGTGTTCAAGACACCAATTAACATGTTGAAGACAAGACAAGCGATATCTTGTTTCTGGGTCTATGGGAACTGCATGTTGAAGCAAAATCAAACCGTCTTCAACGGGTTAAAGTATAGTGTGAATACATTATGTAAACAATATATGTGCATGTGTGTGTGTGTGTGTGTGAATTTCTGTCTGTAAGTCTGTCTGACTGTTGACAGTTACCTTGGCAACCTCTTCCTCCACGACCCCTCTCAGTCTTGCGTAGAACTCCAGATGTTCCCGTCCAGTCAGCAGCTCGTCGAGGGCATCAAACTGAGGGCAGTACCCCATGCTGCGATTGACGCTACGCATCTCGTCTAGGATGCTGTGGCTGTCGACATATGCTGTCCCCTGGGTCACGTTGGTGTCGCCCGTCAGCATCTTGAAGGTCGTCGTTTTACCGGCGCCGTTGACCCCCAGTAGACCGAAACACTAGTAGTAAATTTAAACCCAAGTATAAGGATAAGACAACTTTTTTGCCAAACGTTCACAAAGTATTCTATTGTCACCCCAGACATCAGAAAACAACATTCAACCCACTGAAAACTGTTTATAGTGAGAAATTGTGATGTTTAAATATCTGAGAATATGTAGCATATGTACATTACCTATGAGAAATGTCAGGGTCCCCCCCCCCCCCCCCCCGCCAACATTTAGATATCTTGAGTAATTAAAAAAGAAATGGGAGAGTTTCAGAGCAAGCAATTTTCAGGGCATTTATAGATCATACAGGTGTATCTGAAAAACATAATTGCAAAGAATTTCATTTTTCCCCATTTACCAAACCTATATTTGGGCTTTCAGTCCAATAAAGGTTAAATATAGACTTTAGTATGGGAGATTTGCACAAAGTCCCCCATTTTGTTTTTACTTGGTTTGTATTTCATGACAATATTCCTTTTATTTTGGGTACTTAACCCGTTGACTACGGGAACCGGATGTGTCCTGTGTTAACCCTATGGAATTCTCAGAATCTCGGAGGCAAAGGGTTAAGTGATCCTTATTTACTCCCCAAACATGCTCTTATATTTATGATATCATCTTGTAAGTTGTGAAGATTTTGACATTGCCCCACATCACAAAGTAATGGACCAACATATAGATTTAATATGTGTTATTAATTGTCAGCATGATGATTTGTATCTATAGAGGTTTTGTTAAAAACGAAGTGATCTGTTTTTTAACTACTCTCTTCTGTACTAGAATGATGATATTGTAGCTTAAGCCTGATGGCTGTTTTTATTGATAAAGAACCTACTGCTAGAATTTTCCTTTGAACAAGAGCCCTGAGGTTATGCAACCTCAACCAGAATTTAAAACATTCTGTTGTGGTCCTGTAAACCTATTGCATACCAATTTCATACTGATCTTCTGTCAATAACCTACCAGTTATAACACACAAAATGTGAACAGTTGAAAAAAACCCCAGTTATTCTCTATTAATTTACAAAATCACTGAAGTTGCTTTATATCCCCCGCACAATTAGGATGGTTTATGTGCCATTGCCATGGCAACACAGTCTCCTGACACATCCAAAAAGCATGTCTTGCACATCTTCAACCCAAGGCCAATATGTGTGCCAAAATTTCAAGAGTATTGCTAAAAACATGAGGCAGTAGTTTTAACCCGTTGGAGACTAGGTACGAGTTAACTCCTGTTGGGGTCTATGGAAAATGCATGTTACAGTGAAATCAAATTGTCTCCAGCGGGTTAATTCAAACATCACATGTAAACTAGGTACTAGTATTTACCTCTCCCTTTGGTATGCCAACACACATTCTATCCACTGCTGTCATTAGGCCACTTCGGGTACGGTACACCTGTCATGGAGGGAAAAGATGCAATTAGAAATGATCACTGTAATATAATACAAATGTATGTCAGGGACCAAAATATAGGAACCTAACATGATCGGTCATATATTTTTGTACCAAGTTTGAATGAAATCCACTGAACAATCACCAAGTTTTTTTTTCATTCAAATTACAATTTTATTTAACCCTATTTTAAAGGCAGGGGATCTCTTTTGCATGTCTAAAAATTAACATTGTGAAAATACATTGGCATTTAGAAGAAAATGCCATCTGGGAACCTTTAGCAAAATACAGGAGCTGAAAACTCAATTTTAGTGGAATTATAGTGACTGTTAGACTCTGATTTGATTTTTTTCTCGCGAGGAAAAAATTCCTACCATAGAACGTACACTAAACGGCTATTGTTTATCTTTCGCATTTTTCAAATTCTACGTAATCACTGACCCCCAGATTTTACAGACATGCCTTTTATCAATAGCCCAAGGACATGGGTTATCTGTTCCTGGTTTTCAAATTGAGATGCAAATGAGATCCACTGCCTTTAACTGGGCTATTTCAGACCAGGTTTTTACCCCCCCCCCCCCCCCCCCCCGACGATCTCGGCCGCCGATCGCGCGATCGCCGCGAAAATTTGCATGCGCGTAGAGCCGGATGTAAACTACACGACAGTATCGTAAAATTTGCCAAGAAATTGATTTTTCTATTTTTTAAGTAATTAATTATGCAAATAAGTGTATGAAATTTTTGTTTTCGCCTATAACTCACTTATTACAGTTAGTAGAATACTAATTTTTGGTGAAAATATTCATTTTGACATTTCTAACAATTATCTACAAAAACATTTGACAAATTGGAATTAATTTCTTATGTATTTCATTGTTTTGTGAATTTCTTATGGTATTTCTTTGTTTTTTCGACCTTTTGTTTCTATTGTTTTTTTGATGAAATTTGTTGGGGACACTTTTGCAATCATAAACAGCATAAAATTAATTCATTTCAACCAGTAAAAGCAAAAATAATCATACATTTAGGATTTCTGGCTGAAAATACAATTTCCATTGATTTGTACACAAAATCACGTTTTTGAGCAATTTTTGGGTTGACATGCATGTATAAAAAGTCGCGCAGCGTCGTAACGGTATGTCGATTTTCGCGAAAATGGTCTCAAAAGATGCGCAAGACTTGAAAGTAAAACAGTCAGCGAGCGACGCGATCAAAAAATTTTGCACGGCGGCATGGTCGCGAAATTCGTCGAGGGGGGGTCAAATTGACCCCCCCAGTTAATATAGGGTTAAGACTCATCATAAAAATGGATTGCAAGAAATTATACAGATATTACATAAAATAAAATGTAAAATCCAAGTTATTGGTTTCATGAGCATTTTTTAAAGAATTTATTCAAATTTATAAGTACTGCTTTTAACAAAAGTAGTTCATGACAAACTGATAGCTTGCCAGAGCAGCAGGACATAGTGACAACATACATTATGCAGGTGCATTCACTTTGGTTATTTGGCTAAAATCGAGTAGTGTTAGGTAAGAAACTGGATTGTTTTGTATTAAAGTGCATAACCTTTCAAAAAGTATGATTTTCCCTAAAAAAATTCTATTGTAAATGACACAAAACTTGTATACCATTTAGTTGTTTCAGTGTTTCATTATTTTAAGAAATAAATGTATGCTTGGACGAAACACTCATCGACCGCCTAAAATTAATCACATTGTATCTCAGAAAAACATTTGTCAGTTTTAACTTAATTTCATCACACTTGGGCAGAAAATGCAGCAGACCAGGTAAAGTGTACTCACAGAAACAGGAAAAGTGAAATAAACTGTATCTGAGTTACCAAGGAAAGCAAACTCTATAAATTAAACAGTATTATGAAAAAATCTACGTATCATACCTTTGTGAGGTTTTCAATCCTGATGACATCACGTCTGCCTCTCCCTGACAAGACGCGATGCTTCTCTCTTATCACATCGTCATCTTCTTGATCAGATAATGCCGGTGGTGGAACTATATGTCTGAAAGAAGGATTATATGAATGGTCAGAGAAAAAGATTATTTTACCATAAATAATCATAGTGAAACCAGTGCAGCAGCGAGGATGTTTTCATTTTTTTATTTTTTTATTTTTTTATTTTATTATTGGTTATTTTTTTTCTTTTTATGTTTATTTATTTATTTTTTTCTTTTTATGTTTATTTATTTATTTTTTTCTTTTTATGTTTATTTATTTATTTTTTTTCTTTTTATGTTTATTTATTTATTTATTTATTTATCTATTTTTCTTTTTTTTCTTTTTATGTTTATTTATTTTTTTTCTTTTGTTCTTTTTATGTTTATTTATTTATTTATTTATTTATTTATTTATTTATTTATTATTTTTTTATTTTTTTGGGGGGGGTTGGGGGAGGGGGAGTGCAAATAAGATTTGCTTGAATTCTACAAAATCTATATAGTAAATTTTGTGAATCTAAGTGCTTCTCTTTCACATTAAGTCATCTTCTTGATCAGATAAAGTTGAGGGTTGGAACTATATGTCTGAGAGAAAGATTAATATAGGGATGGTCAGAGAAACAGACATGAGCATGATCTTTGTTTTCTCTTCAATCATGCAAATACTATAAGCATACATGTAACTTCTAACATTTTCAAATTTTCTATTAGAACAGGGAGATTTCAGATATTGGTATTCAACTACATCCAGAATACATAAACAAACCCTAGCAAAATGATACGCGACTGATGATGTCATAATTTTGGCATGAACATAAGATTTGATCTCTTCAGAACCAAATGACAAGCGATAATTTCAAATATTCAAACAATATGGCAACAAAATGTTAAGAATTTGCACCGTTTAACCCATTGACTGTGGACATGCGATGTGCCATATATTAACTCTATGTGGGTTTAACAGAATCTCATTCCCTTTACAAACAAGAGCCCCAGGGGGCACGATGCTCACCTGAGTTCTCGCAAACTCTCTATGGTACCCATACAAAAAACATCAGCTATATGTGTAGTTTTGCCCTTGGAGCCTGATATCTAGGCACCCACATAGCCAAATGAACCAGTTGGAAAACTTTGCATCCCGTTGCCATACACGTATAGCTGATTTTTCCAAGTTTAATCAAATTCTGACATCCATTTTTATAAAAACAAGGCACACCCTAGTATCTTAACATTTGACCTTTGACCTACTTATGTGACCTTGACCCCAATTTAACATTGAGGTCACTATACTTGTAGCATTTACCATCCGAGTTAGTCACAAAGGGGCCAATAACAACCAAAGAAACATTCAACTTCATTTGACCTTTGAACTACATATGTGACCTTTGACCCCCAAATTACATTGAGGTCCCTGTTACGCATCTACCACCCAAGTTTAGTTACAACTGGGCTTGTGGTTAGAAAGTTACCTAGTTTGGGCCCTTATGGGCCCTGCCCCCTGGGCCCCCAGGGGGGCCTGGTGTACCATTCCAGGAAACCTCTATCCCCTCCCCCTGGGGATCATTCCCACCAAGTTTGGTCTAAATCCATTGATGTGAATGTGAATTATTCTCATAGGGCTCCATCCCAAACTTTTGTCCCCTTTAGGGGCCAAACCGGGCGACCCTGGGCATTGTCATGAGGAACGCTACTGTAGCACATATAGAGGTATCTACACACAAAGTGGCTTACCTAAACTATTTCTGGATCTAGAGAAGATGTTTGAAAACTACCTACTTTTGGCCCTTTAGGGCCCTGCCCCTGGGGCCCCCCGGGGGGGGGGGGGGGGGGGGGCCAGGTGTACATTTGGAGACCTTGGATCCCCACCCCCTATAGGATCATTCCTGCCAATCCAATCATGCATTTTGAAGAAGAAGCTGAAAATGTGTAAAAGTTTACGCACGACGCACACCGCACGACGGACGACGCACGAAAAGCGATCGCAATAGCTCACTTGAGCCTTTGGCTCAGGTGAGCTAATAAAACTGTAATGAAACTTTGTTATTGGATGCACTTTATATTATGCTGTGCTGAACATTAAAACTTGTACATTAATAGATAGACAAATGATGGGAACAGTATCATACATTTAATCCTCCAAATTCAATTCATCATATTCCACGAGTCAGCGCTAGTATTCCTGTCACTTACCTGGGTTTGATAAAGAATCGGTATTCTATCAGGAGCGTGAAGGCAAAGAAGACGAAACCCTCAATGAAGAGAGCAAAGAGATTCTTGCCCACCTGATCCCAGTGGAGTGGGTCTGGCAGTTCAAAACCTACATGGAATGAAACACACAAGTTAACTACCTGGGAGTGGCAAAAGAAACTTGAAGGAAGATGTAGCTGGCAACTAACAGGAATAAGTTAACCGTTGGGGGCTAAGTACAAGTTAACTCGTGTTAGGGTCTATGGAAAATATGTGTTATGGCGAAATTAAATCATCTCCAACGGGTTAAGAAAGATTTTGGGGTAACTGTCGGTTCTTGCCAACCAATCAGATAGCACGTGCACTGGCTTTGAGCTGACCTGGCGTGACCGATGTATACCGCCCCGAGCGTATATTAATTTATGCACTTTTTTAATCAATTAGCTCCTCCCCCTGCAGCTGTTTTAGCGATCTTGATAGTAGGAACAAAAGGCACAAAGACGAAAAATTAACAGAAATTAACCAGTTGATAGGGACTTGCTAAGGGTAAGTGTCACACAGTACTCCTTTTTTAGGCTTTCTGTATCACCATGTACCATTATTTTCACAATACTCACAATATCAATTTTTTTCATAACTTATTCCTGTTAGTTGCCAGCTACATCTTCTTTTAACTCTCAACCAGTTGCTGGCACAATTTTACACCACAAATAATACCCTTTCTATAACTGTTAAAAGAATAAAGAGCATTATGGCATTCGTTATTACACGTTAACATAGTAAAGATATAACCCTCACTAAATTACTCATAAAACATGGTCACATTGGATATCTTCATACCAATTAGAGATTTTTATCACAGATTTCTTTTTGGAAAATGGATAAAAACAGGTAAATTGTCTATATATTTTTGGTTAATGATTAACCCAAAATAAATGACTTCAAACAATATATTGTAAATATTCACAACATCACAATGAAAATCACATTGATAAAAAGGGTGCACTATTGTCTACAAATTTTGTATACAACAATTTTCTTCATTGAACAAGTGTCTGCAGTTAAAGCTAAATCTTACAGATGCTCAACTCAATACTGTTCACAACTGCAGTCCATGGGGAAAACTGAGTGTAGTAAAAATGGTCACTAGTAGCTTTTCATTTTTAAAGAATACTTAAAACCACAGTTATACATTGACCACAGATTAAAATATTTGAGATACGTAATCCTCCTGCTCCAAGTGTCTTTGATAAGGTCTAAAAATGAGCCCTGAAAAAATTGTACTTCCTTTAAACGAGTGAAAGTTTAAAGTATCGAGTATGACCTTCTCCTGACCTTGTCTTTTTTCCTCCCATAGACTTCCGGAAGCGTTACAGGTCTAATTTATTCTCAGGAAGAGCACTGATTTGTTTATCCTTGCATACCATGCCAGTGACACCATAACATTCTAAACTTTTGTATGCCAGGATGTTTATTTGTCCATTTAAGCACTATTATGCACACAATATTATCCTTTATCTTTAATAATCCTTTTGAAATCCAGGTTTTTAAGACGTTTATTAATTTATAACATATCAAAAACTCCAATTCCATATAGGACTACGCATCTCAGATTTTTTTTTCTTTTGAGCCGGAAGCATTGTTATACAATGTAAAATACCATTAATGAGTGCATGAAATGAAATAATTCAATTTCAAAACTTACCTAATACCGATAGGAATTCTTCCATCAACTCATTACTGGCCATATCCATGAGACCCCGTCCCAGACAGTAGGGGGGAAAGATCAGGAAAACCTTCTTCAGGATCACATTCACATGTTCAAGGTACTAAAAAAAAAGAGTATGAACAAAAATGAGAAGAAAAAAAACTGTCATTGCTAACTGCTTATAGGTAAACAGCATGATTGAGGGTAGACATCAACATGGGTTGAAACTATTCTAAAATCAAGTAAACAATGCAAGGATTCTGCTTTGAAAATCTTGTGGTCAAATGTTGACTCATTCTAAAATAACTACTGTCAATATCACTCGTGCCAGGCAGATATATTGTATAGCTTTCTATGGGATTTATTTCTCTTGGGCCTCAAGAGAAATAAAATACTGGTTTGTTCAGCTTGATTCTCCTCAAGTAAACAAGTAAAAGACAAATTCTTCCAGCTGGGAGATCCACTCCAGCTGGTGTTTAGTTACATGTTTCAACACATTTGGTTCTTGAGGCATTTTCAAGTGTATCCAATAATGTCATTAACCTTTAACCCTTATCAGCTTTACTCAAATTAATTCTATTGCATTTTGCTTTTGAAATTTTCTGTTTTATTTCATACTATAATTAATTCATGTTACACATGAAAAATGTAATCTTTGTTGCATGAACGTTTGTTAAATGCCCCATGGTGTGATAGCCTTTGGTCCACATTTTAAAAATTCATTATCACAAAATGCACAAGACTCTAGGCTCAAAAGTCATAAAACCTCTGGGCACAATTGTGTGGGGTTCTCAAAGATTGGGTTCAGGATTTGCAAGACAACCACTTCCTTTCCTATCATTACCAAATGATAGTTAAGCACTTACAAATGGTGTGTTGAAAATTTAAGATCCATATGTCACAAATTTATTGTTTTATGAGAAAAACTAATAAAGATATGGTACCAGAATATTGTTTTTGTGAGTTCAAATTTTGCTCAGATAGGCATTCAAAGAGTTATAAACTCCCAAATCATTAGGATTCTTTGGACCAGTTGCATCCATTTTGTCATTCTGAAGACTTTACCAAAGCAAGTACTGTTGATACTGCTTTGTTTCCTCATATTACCATGGTAGCAAATAGACGATTCCAATCCAGTAATAGCAAGGTATGGTAGAGACGGCCCACCTCATTATCGTGGCCTACACACCCCTTTATAAGCAAATGGTTCTTTCATGTCTCATAATACATCGGTAGCAAATGGACAATTCCATTCAAGTTTGTGGGGATGTAGACAGCTTACCTCATTATCTAGGTCCAAACACCCCTTTATAAGCAAATGGTTGTCTCATGTCTCACACTACAACAGTAGCAATTCCATTCCAGTTAGGGATGTAGATAGCTTACCTCATTATCTTGTCCCAGCAGGTCCAGGATGTATGTTGAGAGGACAGTGGTGATACCAATCAACATGTTGCCACAAGCCATGGACAGGTAGGCCGTGCTGGGAACCCGGAACACGAAGGCCACGGGGTACGTCATGGGGGTAATAGCCCACCTAAACGTCATAGATTAAACAGAACAAGATGAATGCATATCAAACCATATCATTAAACAATGAAGATATCTTTAATTTATGACATTAACTCTTTGTGCGCGGGACCCTGAATCCCGTGCGTGCTGAGTTTATTTCAAAGAGCGCTCAGTATTGGGAAAGGAAATCACTAACTGACTTCAACTAGCAATAACTTTGCACAACAACGTTTTTAGGAAAAATGTCCTGCAGCAAAGTTGAAGTACATTTTACAGACCTTCTTAATAATGCATAAAGGGTGTTTGGAAATATACATCTGAATTTTGTAAAGTAATGGCTAATTGTAACCAAAATACATGTAGTTCTAAGTTTCCTGCTTAAAAATATACAACTCCACTCAAATAATACAACAGGGTAAACCACATGTTATATGTAAAAACCTGACTCGTTTCAAGTTAATGAAAGAGATGAGTCACCAAATGAGAAGTGAATAAAGAGATTATCAGTGAATAGTGCGTCTTATTCTCATTGCCTTTTCAAGTTCTTTTTAAACTTAACTTGTTACTAATCCTTTGTCCTATTGTATTACGAAGCCTCAATTGTATTTATCGATTTTTCTGGTTCCTTAAGAACCTAACATAATACCCCCGTACTTGAGGAATGTAAACTATACAAAGAGATTACTGCTAGTATCCTGGAAATCAGTGTAATTCGGGTGAATACAATCGTTTCTACGTTTGAGCGTGAAATGCGAATCCCGCACGCTACAGGGAGTTCATGGATGCGAATACCGCGTGTAAAGAGTTAAAGCCAAAGTTAGTTTAGGTCGATCTGACAAATTTTTCATCAATCTTTCACAGAGTAAGGTAGTGTTGTGCCTGACACCAGAAAACAACATCCAACCTACCGTAACTTGTTAAAAAGGATCACCACGCAATGATTGTGTATCATATCAAACATGTTGTTTACCACCTCCCCACATCTTTTATTAAATGGAATCGTTTCAGAGTGTTCAATTTTCAGAGCATCAATTGATGATATTTCATTAAAAGACACATTTTTTCACCATTAATCAATAATTTAAACTGGACTTCACTGCCAGAAGTATGGGCATTCAGGTGTCTCATCTTAAGAATATAGGGTAGGAGAGATTTGTATCTCTTGTTGACCTGTGTTTAAAGAAAAAAATCATCTTGTTTTCATTAAAATAAAATATTTTTACTTTTAACTGTTTAGTTGCCGATTAACAGGAGACTGAGTTGTACAATTAAAGGATTAATTTTTATCCAGTGATATTGAAATCATGTTGGGAAAAGTTTTGTTGCATTCCAAAATATGTCACTAAAATCATGTGTAATCATGTGTAATAAATACATGCAAGGCACGGTGATGTGTTAGAGCTTGACTAGCACTTTGTTCTGTTTAACAATTTTGTTTGTTTGTTTTTAATGGTGTCTGTTATTTTCACACAGGAGGAAAATCAGTAAATGTCTTTCAAATTTATTTTGAATGAATGTACTTTTTAAGTGTTTTACTGATACTTTGTAGGGTTGTTTTTTTTTTTTTGGTTTTGTGCCAGACTGGATAATGTAGACAAAGACCATACACAGTGACATACCCATAAAGAAACAACAGCAGGATGACACAGGGCAGACTATCTCCTGATATAAAGGCTGTCATGTTGAAGGCAAAGAAGATGATAATAGTCAACGTAGCTGGCAGGAGGTAGTTCACCTAGAAGAAATGGATTGAAATCAAAATTCCCCATCACATACCTTCGACACACAAAATACACAACACGCTATCTTGCCACTTTGCTGCTTATCATGGAAACAAAAGAACCCCTATTGAACGCTGCAAAAAATCAAGATTTGAAATTGGTATGACTTTCTTTGTTACTGTTCAATTTTGTAAATTATACATCAAAATGTAGCTTGTCATATGGTTAGTCAATTCTGCAAATAATCTGAATTTTGATGTCTGCCGCCAAGTGCCTGTTTTTCTAGATCCAGCCACATGTCAGAACGGTTACTTCCGTTTCACGTTCATGTTTTGTTCACAAATACAAATTTAAATGATTGGGACTACAGAAACTTCCTTGCACAGAGGTGATGTACATGGACAAACCGTCTACACAATCTCCCCGCGTAACAAATATGGCCACAACATAACAGACGGCATAACTGCTTACCATATCCCAGCAGAAGTTAGCGACCCAGTAGACAGTGGGATTGACTCCACTAACTATCTGGAGATGCTTGGCCTTGCTTGTCCGTTCACTGATGAGGAAGACCACGAAGCTAGCCGGCACAAAGGCAAGAGCAAACAAGACAAACATGGCGACTGCTAGATCAACGGAAGACTGGATCCTGGAAGACGGAAAGAGAGAAAGGTGGAGCTTATATAAGCTTATATCTAGTATGTATCTTCTTTTCTTACTTTTAACACTTTATGATCCATGTTTAAAATAGCATGATTAGGGG
>JZLH01S0143745.1:75438-94132 GCA_001188425.1 Eucidaris tribuloides | reverse complement strand
TTCTTCTCCTCCTCCTCCTTATTTCCTTTTGTGTCCATCTTCCTTTTCTTCCTCCTTCTCAATCTCTATTATTCCGCCACTCGTAGTTGACAACAATGACTTATGTTTTGGTTTTGCAGGGAACTTCATCGGAATTCCATAGGACTTATTTCAGCTGACGTTTTCAATAACATACCTAACCTTCTGCACATGTAAGTCCGATGTATACGTATATCACAATCGTTATTTTTCTAAAGAAATATACAGCGCATGTCAAAAGTATTTACTCGAGCCCACTGCATTAGTGAAAGATTGGATTAACCTTTTCATTAAGCGCTGTATAGAAATGGATCGATACAGCTCGTGCACAAACAGCGGTTTGAATCTATTTTCCCGATTTCTTGGGTGGAGGGCGGGGCAAAAAATGTCACAATCTTCGCGAGCTCCTGGAGCTAAAACAGCGCCGCAAAGTTGAAAATTGTGAATGTTCAGTAGTATTTTTATGTTAATCTTAATAGTTTTGTAGTGTCCTTTAAATATATATTTGCATTGCGTTGTATGATTCTTTTCAAGTTGTGAACATTATTGGTTGGGGACATGATATTTGTCCCCTAATGATTTTACCGGGTTTGACCACGCTCTGCCCCTCAGGGTCGAAAACTAATAAAATTAATGTTAAAGTTGAACACAAATTTGTGGCGCAGAAGCAACTATAGAGTTCGTTTCTTCAAATTCTCTGACAAATTACATATTCGTTAACACGCATAACCAATGCATTGCGTATATTACTTTGGTTTGTTTTGTTGCAACGATTCTCCAGCTCCACATAATCTTAACTTTATCCATGATTGATTTCAGCCACCTGTAACATCGTAAAAAAAGACAGTCGTCAAAATTGTGTTTGAGGGGCCCTCTTACCACTGAACTATGTTTTCTACACGTAAAATATCGACACAGAGGGTTTGGTGGCAAATATCTGATTAGAAATAATAAAATAAATAGCCACACTTATCAGTGGGTCGTGGCCGACATTCTCAATATCTCAGACGACAAAGAGCTAGCGTAAGGGTTCTCATTCGTTATTCAGTTCAGAATATGTCTAGGGTTAGGGTTGGGTTTGGGTTTGGGGTTTGGGGTTTAGACTGCAAACCTCGGTGTTGGTCGACAATTCACATTGTATAGAAGCTGGCTTTAAAGGTAGACTTTGGGATTTGCACGCCAGAAAACGTTAAAATGAATGAAATCCGCTCAAATCGTTCACAACGTGAAGATTAGTATAAATAAACACCTGTCATAGAACCTTTGAGTAGAATACGTACTTTGGGTGAAAATCAGGACATTTAAACTTCAAAATTTACACAGTGACGTCCATGTGCACGGGCCGTTCCGTTAGTTCCAAAATTGTCCGATCAGCCGTTAGCCAAAAGTCGCGCAGAGTTTAGCCGTTTAACTTATCAGTCGGTGCTCCGCTGGTCGTGCGAACATACGCATAACCGTAATCTGCATTTTGGGCAAAATTTAAACTAGCGGAAAGAACAATATTCTGTTAGCATATCGCTATTAGTTTTTCTCATAAAACAACACGTTCATGACGTCACTGGACGTATGGATGTCTAAACTTTGACACACCATTTTGGAGTACTAAATTATCGTTTGGTATTGATAATGGAGGGAAGTGATGGACTTGCAAATCCTGAAATCAATCTTTAAATGAACAAACACCCATTGAGCACTGCACAAATAAAAAAAAATATGAAATTGTCATACCTATTCCTTATAGCTCTTCAATAATTTGTGAATTATATATTAAAATATAGCTTGTAAAGAGTTTCATTCAATATTGCAAATATCTGAATTTCGATGTTTGCCACAAAGTGCCTGGTTCTGTTAGATCTGGTCACCGTCAATGATGAAGGTTATCCCAAATGATTAACGAGTCTCTAAGGAACCTCACGATTGGTTCATTTGAGAGGAAAATGTTCACTTTCTGCATAATTCACGTGTTCTTCCCACAGTGATCTGAACAACAATCTCCTATCCACTCTTCAGGGCCATTCTTTCACCAACCTGCCGAGTCTTCGAACATTGTAGGTATCCCAATAAAAAAAAATATTGGACATTGAACAAGCATTTACATGTTGAGTATTGTGTGTTAATTTCTCTAGCCTTACGCCAAAAGTAAGGTCGTATATGTTTTACCCTTCATGGATGTATTCATAAGAACCATTCTTTTTCTATTTGAATGGTGAAATAATGAGAACAATTCTGAGTGTTAGTTGGCGAAAGGTACACTTCAAAATACATTTTTGTCTTCAAAACTGCATATTTTTATTGAATGAAATTAGTTGATAAAGTTGTTAGAGAAGCATCGTTGTTAAGAGCACATTGCTTTCTATTATACTCGGGTTGATCCCCCAAAACATTTATGTTATGCAGGGCCCGCTGGAAGCATAGTCTATCAGACTGAAGTGGCTACCCTGGGTAAATAAAACGTTAATGCTATTATCATTATTATTATTATTATTATTATTATTATTATTATTATTATTAAAATACGGGTTCTTGATGAAAAAAAAAGACAAATTGGAACTGGCATGTAAGAACGGTAGAAAGGCTATTTAAAAGACACAAACGGTAAAATACAGGTTGAGCAGATATATTTACAACTGCAGTACTCCTGCTTTACCCGTAGAGTATTTTACTGCCATTATATTACGTCGTTAAATATTCGTACGTTCATCTTAATTGAATGTCTATAGGCGACTGCACTCCCAGAAAAAAGGTTATGAAATGACTGCCATAAAATACAACGCCTTTCAAGGGATCAGCAGAAACCTAACCACATTGTAAGTACACTCATATACATAAGATAACTCTAGCAAATCCTTTAAAAAAGGAATTGATTAGCAGAGTCAAAAACCAATATTTTACGATAAAAAAATATTTCTGAACGTTATCAAATCTTCATTCTGTTGACCCCGTTTTGTCAAGATAATAATCGTGAATAATCTTCTTGTGTATTCGCATTATGTGACTCTCTGTGTTTCAATAAAAACCATACCTATATGCATCATTGCATCATGAGAAAATCCATATTTATTTTTCATTTTAACAGCCATGAAGATCCACTAGAATCCTTTCAGAATTTGTTTATCTTATCATTCGATTTGCCCAATTTTTCTATATTTTTTTTCAATTATTATGTGATTTTATCCCTCTGATTTTGGTGCTTTTGATGAACGTACCTACCATTAATCTTCATAAAATTGTTCCAAATTCCGCACTAAAGTATATCGCCTGAAAAAGGATCGATGTGGGTCTTACCTGTTTATACATTTCTCTAGCTCCGACGATATTATGGCAACGCCAATAACAAAATAGGATAAACGTCACTAATTGACCCTTTTCCTCGGTACGTGTTTTCTGTAGTCAACGGGGGGGGGGGGGGGCAAGTGATCGCGCTGTCCCTTGTTTTTTGTTTATATGTATGTCATTTAACTCCTCGATGACGGAATGGTATCAGTTGCCTATTACCTACACCAGCATACTGCCTAGAATATTGCAATACTCCTATATAGGAAGATATCTTGTCCTGATGAGAACGACTTAGTTTATTTTTCTTTTCAAATTTCAGATTCATCAGCGATAATAAATTGAACAACTTTCCACATGCAGTTTTGTCAGCCGAATCTTATGAAAATTTACATTTTCTGTGAGTATACCCTGTACGAATTAAAAGTAAAACGCAGAGATAACTGTTTTTGTAATGTATGTACAATACCATTGCATGTGCGGTATAATGTAATTATGTTTCCCAGGGCAGGTATCGTGCATTTATGCAATTAGAATTAAACCTCCTGCCAAAATGTACTAATTGATGTTATATTTTATGAAACATGAATAGCCGATGACATTGAATACGACCATTAAGATATTCGCCATTTATCAAAATTACCAACGTTTCTGAATGATGTTGAATGCACCCCTGAACTACAGCAACCAGCACAAAACATACGGAACACGCATCTTGAAAATCTTCACCGGTACACATTCCTTCTTTTCCAGTTTTTCTTCTAAAAGGAAGAATAATTTTAGAACCAAAATCTTAAGGCCTCTTAACGCAGAGATAACTGCTTTGTAATGTATGTACAATATCATTGCCTATACATGTACGGTATAATGTAATTATGTTTCCCAAAGCATTTTGTGTTATAATTCATCATTAAATCGGCCACTTTTTCCTCTGCAGGTACGCTGATCACAACACGATCGGCAACATTAGTCTGTATTCGGACGACGCCTATGATGCCAGCTCCTACGTACTTTACAAGCAACACTTGAAGAACCACGTGCCATTTACGGGGGTTGGTAGTCTCCAAGAATTGTGAGTAATTACCTTTCATTTGATCACATCACCTTGTCTCGTGTTAATATTGGGAAACACCATCGGTGTTAAATTTAACTCCATTGTTTTTTCGTGTATAAGCCATTCCAGCTACAATCCCTGTTAGTTGTCTCTGATTAGGTGCAAAGCTCTGAAAAAAATTACACTTTAAAACGATCAGTAAGTACTATTGAAAAGGTAAAATTTAACCAGCAATCAATCTCGTTTTCTCCCTTACACTGTTGTAAAATTGTTTTTCTCTAAGACTTTAACTCATTAATCAATGTACCGATATTTATATGTTCATATGTTGCTATAGTGACAACATAACTGCATAAAGTTTTGTGTTCTGGGGTTATAATTTGTCAATTCAAACACTATCATGGAGGTCAGAAAAGAAAATGTGACAGTAATATATATATTTTGTTCATAATTAATGTTAAACCATAGATACTACGGTAGATCCATGATTAAACAGTGTCTTGAAATATCCAGCATTGCACGCGTAGTATTTCGTGATTTTAAAAAGAATATCAGTGGCTGATATAGTAATCGTTATTGTTTATATCTTATTCTTATATCACAGGTATCTGTCCCATAATTCAATTATTGGTGTAAATGAAGGAGATTTGTGCGAACTCGTCGACTTGCATAAACTCGATCTCAAACACAATGTCATTGATGACGTCACTTTGGATGAACACAGTTTTGATTGTAACGTGAATCTCACTGAACTGTAAGTGTTCCGTCTCTCCTACGATCTGTGTATGTGTGTGCGTGTTGTATATGTGTTGTGTCTGTGCTGTGTTTGTTATGTATATGTGTGTTGTGTGTATGTGTATGTGTTTGTGTGCAGTGTGTATGTGTGTGTGTGTCTTTCTGTATGTCTTTGCATCTGTATGTTAGTATCTGTGTGTTTATATCTGCGTGTGTTTGGGTATTTGTGTGACTGTGTTTGTGTTTGTCACTGGATTTTGTAATCGACTGGTCAGCTTATAACTGGACCTGATCCATTAGACTCATGATACTACCCCGCCCACCCCCCCCCAAAAAAAATATATATATATGTCACGAGGTATACAGTAGACACAATCCGTGTTTTATATTGGCTATCTGGTCATTCTGGTGGGAAAAAATTACCCGGAGTTTCCCCAAGTGTGGTTGTATCTGCTGTATTTAACTGCGTAAATCAAGAATCCTTGAAAATTGTTAAAGTAAGATTTACATTAAACAAAGTGTTGTAAGATATTACTGTTTAAAGTCACAGGGTAACAATGATCAAATTTTTAAAAAAAATGTGAGCTGAATAATCCTTCATGCACTACGTGTCTTTGCTAAGGTCTAAACGTGATCCCTTGAAAAAAATATATTTCAAAAATTTACAAATAATGCCCTAAAAAGTTAAAATCTCAGAGTACTCAGGCAGGCCGGATTCACCATGCTTTCCTCCCATAGACTTACTATGTGTACATCTAGGCTACTTTATATTCTGCAGCAGTGGAAATTGTTCATTCATTCATATCTTGCCAGTGGCAGCATAACTTTCCAAAGTTTTGTATCTGGCGTGTATACAGCTCAGACATCACAGTTTGACATTTTTTTGGTTTAAATTGAAGCTCTACAATGTTAGTATATGTCTTTAACTGTTTCATTGCACATATTTCTTTTTATCATTTCTCTTAACAGTTATTTAGATTCAAATCAAATGCAGTATGTTCCTGAAGCTGTTCGATACCAAGAGAGGCTTCCCTCCATATCAACACTGTATGTATCATTTCTTTTTATTCAAACAAAACGCTTTATGGACTAAAATTTATACAGTAGTATAAAATTGTTGTGAAGCGAATTTGAATTCAAATTATTTGTCCAATTTGTAATGGGAACGTGGGAATAGGTGGGAACACGCTCGGGGGAATAAAGGCAGTTCATAAACAACTAACGAAGGTGGAAAGTTCTTCTAAGGAGGTAACTCCGAGCAAGCATTTTTCAAATTCAACTTGAAGTGATGGGAAACTGCATTAATATCTATTGTTACATTCTGTTGAGAAGAATACCTTCCCCTGTACATTTCGAAATGTGTATCCCATACATACATGTTTTATCACAAAGGCATTACGCTGCTTACAAATGTATTTTTTTTTTACACATTATCGTAATAAAGAAATGGCTTAATTCACAATATGTAATACATGAAAGCTTAATTTTTGCAGGGCATACAGATCAATTTGTTTGTTCAATTTGTATTGCATTTGAATGAAAGAGCTTATTCAGAGAGGTGAAATGTAATGTTTGTGGCCCTTTTTATTTATTTCACGATCGCAAACTGTTGATCTATGATTTTCAACAAACAAGTAAAAAAAAGATCCAGCGGTAGTCGGAACTGATCAATTGCTTTTAGGGCAGTGACACAAACCACCCGGTTATCCCTTATTATTACCGGAAGTGACACAATGAACGTAAGAACGATTACCCGGGCTCTCGTTGTTGACGTTGTTATGTTAAATAGTAGGCGGACAAAGTTTATTAAATGAATAAAAGAGATTATTCAGACAAGTGAAATGTAATGGATTTGTATTTATATATCGTTATCTGTATTGCTTTCACTTTTTAATCAGGAATCTGGCATCAAATGGAATAACCTTCCTTCTCGCCGGGTCATTTTCCAATCTGACCACACTGTGCACTTTAGATCTCACCAGTAACAGCATAATTACTATAGAAGACGGAGCGTTTCCCGTTAGCATCCAGACATTGTGAGTACTAGGCTACATCAACAATAGAACAATAGAAAATCCCATCCCACACCGTCCTCCAACATCACGGTGTCAAATCTAACACCCAGGAGATTTAACGATATGGATACCAAACATGTTCTTATACTCTAATACGTTTTGTGTTACAAATATTCCTATCGGTGTTAAATTAACAACCGGAGTGTTCCGATTCTACACCATATCTATACATATATTTACATGTATAGTGCAGCAAGCTCGGTGTAAAATGCAACACCGCAGTTTTTGCAGTGTCCGTAAACACCTTTGCTAAATCCACAAACACACACGCACACACACACACACACACACACACACACACACACACACACACACACACACACACACACACACACACACACACACACACACACACACACACACACACACACACACACACACACACACACACACACACACACACACACACACACACACACACACACGCACACACGCACACACGCACACACGCACACACAACACACACACACACACACACACACAACACGCACACACACACACACACAAGGCGTGTTTATTTATATCATATTAGACCATTTGACTAATGTATGGTTTAGTCTATTATACTTTATGATAAGTCGGTTTTGCGCTGAATTATTTAGATGTCCCCGTGATGGAATTCATGGCTGTGATTAACCCAAAGGTAGTGGATATGATGACGTCCCACTCCATCCGTGTACCTAAGGACGGTTGATGTGTTAAACAATCTTGTGTACGCCTATAATTATGTTCCGCGCCCCACGTTTAGAAATGCCCCCCCCCCCCCATCCCCCGTTCTCTTCTTGGTTACGGCCATGACCACAAGTAAGCTGTATTTCTTTTTTTATCGTTTTCGTATTCATTCTCAAATAAATTACACACCGAAAAAAGCAGGTCAATACCTGGTGGTTACTTACCCTAAATTAAAAACAGAATTCAACAATACAAAACCAAATGACACCAAAAAAACTAGACTTTAATTCGTCACTAAGACGAATTGGTGATCCGCATATTTGCTGCGATCACTAGATCTAATGAAATTGTGACAAAGTATTGTTGCTCACTCAAAACTGCCAGTTTCACCTAAAATACTCTATTG
This sequence comes from Eucidaris tribuloides, assembly GCA_001188425.1. Lineage (NCBI taxonomy): Eukaryota > Metazoa > Echinodermata > Echinoidea > Cidaroida > Cidaridae > Eucidaris > Eucidaris tribuloides. The sequence continues at coordinate 85,899 of JZLH01S0143745.1, read as the reverse complement.
AACATGAATCTAAAAATTCACGTGCACATACGCGTTCGCCATGACGCGCACGCGGATACGGCTACCACCAGTGATGACCTTTAACCTGAAGTTACCATGTACCAAGTTTGGTTATCTTACTCGACTCCAGTCATGAGATATTCGCGAAATACGATTGTTGGCATGCAAAGCGATGCCTGAAATGTTATCTACGCACCATAGTCTATCAGAATAAGCAATAAAAAGTAAGGGCTACCGTTAATTCTAGAGAGTTACGAGTGATTTAAAAATGCCGCCATTCACTACGCGCAATGCGCGCGCATTTACGTCTTTTGGACTTGTAAGCGATACTTTCGGTCCAGGTGGTCGGGAAAGGGTTCTAATTGATGCAGAATTCAGTCAGACATCCAAAACCATCGGAAAAACGACGGTATTTGCTCGGAAAAGTGGTGCGCGCGTACGCACTCGCACGAAAATATTCCAAATGACCTGAAACGTATAGTGCTGTCAACAAGAAGTGATTTGGAGCATTTTTGCATTTTACGCGCCCGTTGTGACGCGCACGCGCACGAGGTATGGTCCAAAAGTTGACCCTTGACCTCAACTTGGCCTCTGTCAAATTTGGTTGTTTTATTTCTCTGATGGCTTCAGATATTGCAAATATCTAACTTTGCAAAAACTCTAACTTTTGCGTGATGACGTCACAGACATTGACCAGACTACCATGCCGAGGTATTGACATGAGACATGACTATGCTAGGTTACACGGCTATTGCTGTTATGGTTCTTGAGATATCGTGGTAACAAAAAGTGGGGGGAAAGAAACACGAATAAAGAAAATTCTGACGAAATCTATGGTGATCCTCGGTCACGCGGATTACCAAAAAAAAAAAAACAGCAATAGAAAATAATTATGAATATGGTAGTAAATTTGTTCATATTTTTTGTGTTGATATTACAGGTATTTGACCGATAACAAATTTTCGTTTCGACATGAAAAGGTCTTTACGGATTTCAACAAATTGGCAACTTTGCATCTATCTAAGAATGAAATTGACAAGATACCGGACGTGGCTTTTCACGGTTGCACCAACCTATCATCGTTGTAAGTTTGGATGCCGTCGTATTGTCTTCTTCACGATAGTGGTCTATGTTATAACGTCACTTGTCCAGCAGAAGAGCCCTAGCATGTGTTCCCGGCAAAAGGGCCTTAATGCTTAATTGACTCTAACTTGAAAATCGTTGGCTCTTTCCACATGAAATTAAAGCAGTGCCATATGTTAGATCCTTCTGTCAGTATATTAAGTGCACATATCAAGTATGACGATTTTTACAAATTAGAGACAGTTACATATTAAGGACCTTCTGTCGGAAACATATACTAGGGACCTTCTACCCGACTGTTTGAACTTTATGACTATCTCACTTGGACAAACGCACACGCACATGCACTACAATCATAGCACACAGACACACACACACAACTACACAGACACAAACACAATTACACACGTACCCCCAACCACACACACACACACACACACACACACACACACACACACACACACACACACACACACACACACACACACACACACACACACACACACACACAAATAAACACATAATTAATTCACTCTCTCTCCTACTCTCACCAGTAATCATCACTAACAAACTTAGGTACGCTAATTTGTTGATCATTTTATTTTGAAAAAAAGACATTTCGAGATTCCTTTGATTGACGGGTAAAGTGGAGTGTATGGCATTTGCTACGGCGACAGTTTGCTCCAGCAAATATTCCATACCCTAACCCTAACTCTAATCATAACCATAACCCTAACCCTTACCTTATTCCGAATTGGAAATCGAATGACAACCCTAACCCTAACTCTTTTGTCTTCTGAGAATAACACCAAGGCAAATATAAAATGGCCGACACTTTAGTGCTAATTAATAAATAAATACAAAACCATTATAAAAGGTTATACGTGCCTCTTCTGAGACCATTATTTTACCGTATCTGGATAGGGGTGTTTTATTTCCTACAACTGATTTTCAATCCGTTCCCGCTCTTTAACAGATATCTCGCCGATAACCACATCGGTCGTCTGCTCCAAACTCACTTACGAGACTGCCCTCTGAACAGCGCCCTCTCACTGGCCAATAACGAGATATCTTACATCGAGGATGGTACCTTTGCCCACGTGACATCTACCGATCTATTGTCTCTGAAAAACAACCAGTTGACAGAGATACCAGTGGGTGGGGACTTTCACAACAAGATCATCAAGAAATTGTAAGCATGACATTTAGGTTGCACACGGGTAAACGAAGTCCCATAGGGAATAATGTTAAACGGATTAACTGTGAAAATTCATGAAATATCAGAGGTTAATGACGGAGGATTGGAATCAATATTTTGTACTAGTACTCAATTTGATTATCTCAACAAAATCTCGTGTTTTTTCGCGGGAATTCTCGTTAAGTAATTCTCAGCATTCTTACGGACATTTATTTCCAGCCATTATCGTGCTGAACTAATGTGATATGAATTTATTCATAGGCGTATCATCATAATAAAAACATGATTATCAACACGATATCTTTTCCACGCTGATATTACACTCGGACTTGTATTTATTATTTACAGACATTTCAACGGTAATCGCATCACAATTGTCAAGACTCGTACATTTTGGAATCTGACTACGACTCAGTTGTAAGTTATTATAGAATATCTTCAAACTACTGTGCGAAGGTGATATTACATGTATATCGGTCATTCAAATAGGGTTACTGGTGACTGCAGTACTCAATTTTGTAAATCATGCCATTTTGTTTAAAGATTGTGTCATTCATTTGCACGTCAAAAAACACCTTAATGAATGAAATCAGCTGAAATCATATCCAATGTGAAGATTAATATAAATAAACACCTCTCATAGCGACTTGGGGGTAAAATATTGAGTTTTGGTGAAAATCTGGACGGTTAAACTTCATCCTTTTTCACATTACTCAGAAGCAATTTTAAAAAATCCGCGACGTCAAACGTGTAAGCGCCGTTCCAAAATTGTCCGATCAGCCGTTAAGGCAAAGGTCGTCCGGAGGTTAGCCGTTTAACCAATTAGTGCGCTCCGCTGGTTTTGCGACGATACACATAACCGCGATTCGCAGTTCGAGCAAAATTGAAACTCACGGAAAGAACAAGATTCTGGTAACATGTCGTTATTAGTTTTTCTCATAAAACAACAAATTCATGACGTATGGATCTCAAACTTTCAACACACCATTTGTAGGTACTATACTACCGTTTGGTATTGATAATGAAGGGAAGTAATGGACTTGCACATCCCTGACACAATCTTTAAATATGGTGTAGTTTGTAATGCATGACAAATTTGGCTTGAACATTAAAAAAGAATTAAACACTTGTGTCCGGACACTGAAAACTGAAAACTTAAACAAAACAATTCATTTTTTTTTTTGGGGGGGGGGGAGGGGTGTGCATAATCAACAAAATTTTTTGCTGAGCAAACTCCTGAATAATATCAACCCACAGAAAATGTGGAATTAACGATGAACCGCGTGAAAAGTAATTGAATGTGCGCCCCTTCCCTGATATTAGTTTTAAAGACCTATTCTTGAATTTAGATTCAATCTGAGTTTTTCTTTTGGACTCGCTCCGCATTCAGTCTGGCTTATTCCTGACGAAGGCAGGGGCGATGATCTTGGGAGCGGGGGGGGGGAGGGGGCAACAATATGGATTTGACTACATAAAAAATTGATACAACCTAATGCAAAGATGCGTTTTAACAGCAGTATAAGACACAACCAAGCCATAAAATTTCACATTAAAACAATATTAAGTATACCGAATTTAAAAAATGTAAAAAAATGCTGTAAAGACCACAATTTTACAACAAAAAAAGAAATATTTCTGAGCGCACAAAAGGCACTCCCTATAAGGGGTAAGGGGGAGTTTAATTCAGACTAGCTTTCAGTTTGCCAAACCTCTGGTGTCGGGTAGCTAAGATAAGGTAGGATGCCCCCCCCCGCCCCCCGGAGGGGGTAGGAAAATACTCCACTTGATCCAACTCGCTCTTCCTAGCCAGAGGATTAGTTTATTTATCTTTTTCTTCTTATTTTTCCTTTTCAGGAATTTACAATCTAATGACATCAGCATCATTGAAACACAAGCTTTTGAGGGAATACAGAGTGGGTAAGATGTTTATTTACTATTTTGAAGAACATAGCGACTTTAATTTTCCACCGTAACGTCTAAATCTCTTCATGCTACTTTATTTCCTAAAGTGAATCTTTAAAGGGAGAAGGAGCCAGCAAGTAACAGGCATAAGTTAAGAAAATAAATGACATTGTGAGTATTGTGAGAATTATGGTACATGGTGTTAAAGACAGCCTAAATAAGGGGTGCTGTGTGATACTCGCCCTCAGCAAGGCCCTATAAATTAGTTAATTTGTGTTTGTTTTACGTCTTTCCAAGTTTTATTGTGGGGATAAAACTTGTAGACAACAGCGAGGCTATAGGGGAGGAGCTTATCAGGTTCAAACAGTGCATACATTACCATTGGTCGGACTAACCCACCTACGTCGGGTGGCATGCATCGTCACGCATGGTCACCTTCAATCCAGTGCACGTGCGATCTGATTGGTTGGCAGCAACTCAAATATTTTCTTAACTTATGTCTGTTAGTTGCCGGCTCCTTCTCCCTTAAAGGCAGGGGATCTCTTTTGCATGCCTAAAAATTAGCATTGTCTAAATACAATGGCACTATGAAGAAAATGCCATCTGGGAACCTTAAGCAAAATATAGGAGCTAGAAACTCAGTTTTAGTGGAATGAAATGAAATGATATAAATGGATGGCAAATACGATATGAAGAAAGGAAAAGTTAAAATAGAACAAGTAAAAACAAGACAAAACCAAACCAAACAAAACAAAAAAAAAACAAAACCAGAACCTTATAATTAAGGCTTATTGTGCAGAGGCAATAGGGCGTATGATCGAAAAACATGTTAAAAATAAACTTCCACTTATGCTTTTTCAAATAAAAATGAATCTCTTTGTGCCATAACTTTGAAACTTTAATGTAAAAAAAAACATTTGCTACACTTGTTGGCTTATACACTGAGCACATTAGGGAAAGAAAGAGATAAACAAAAGATATGAAGGGTGTCTAAGCCCAAAAGAGTAGTAAATGGTTCTTGACATCAAATTTTCAAAGTTGCGGTATTGAGAGTTGCATGGATATATATGTTTGCTTATTGTATCAATTAAAAGACCATAATTCAAAGTTTATTTTGAACCTGTCATATTTTTATCAATCAATCGCCCCATTTCTTCCGTAAAAGAGGCCTTTGTTTTAAGCTTCTGTTTTTATTTTCTTAGACGCTCTGTAGAGTACTCACGTATCTTCTAGGGACGATATGCACATTTGCATGTTACCTGTATTTTGTTGAATTAACGGTTATCCAATGGTTTACCTTTATTTATATTTCCCTCTCTGTTTGCAGCGTGAACTTTGACCTAAGGTCAAATCCAATAAAGACAGTGGAATCAAAGGCCTTTGTTGACCTAAACGTGGAGAACATGTGAGTTTTATCAATAGTCATCAACATACTGTATCATAAAACAGGTTTAAAATGTAATAGCATCTTACTTGCTTACTTAATCCTCTTCATCCCTAGTGGGACATAAGGCTGCAATGAGGTCTTTCCAATTTGCTCTGTCATTGGTTATGGATTGTGCTTGGCCCAAGCTAAGGTTCATCCGGGTCAGCTCGGTTGATACAGCTCTCCGCCAGGTGATTTTAGGTCTCCCAGGCTTCCCTTTTCCGGGTGGTGTCCATCTTAAAGTGATGGGCTAACATTGTGGAGTTTCAATTTAAAAAAAAATTGTCAAATTTTGATATCTGAACTACATAGTAGTGTTCATATGGACAAATAAACACCTTAGAATAAAAAAAAGTTTGGAAAGTTACACTGCCAATGGCAAGTTATGCAGGAATAAACGATTAAAACTCGGGGCGAGTTTAAATAGCGTAGGTGTACACAAAGTAAGTCTATGGGAGAAAATGGGCAGGTGAATCCGATCACCTGACGATTTTCACTTTTTTAAAGCACTAAATAATCATTTTGAAATACAATTTTTTCAGGGCGTCATTTTTAGACCTTATCAAAGACAATGGTAGCATGGGGAATCATGTAGCTTAGATTTTTTTCTTTTGTAACTGTGGTAAATGTTAGCCAATACCTTTAACGCTACTCTGGGTATGCGATCCTGGTCCATCCTGACCACGTGGCCAAGCCATCGGAAACGTCGGTATTTTATTTCATTGACTACACTTTGGCATCCTGTCTTCGCATAGAGTTCGGAATTAGAAATTTTGTTTGGCTAGAAAATGCAGCAGATCCTTCGTAGGCGTTTGATATGAAAAGACTCAACTCTTCTCATATCAGACTTGGTAACTCGCCAACATTCAGATCCATACAGCAGAACGGAGGCGGATCTTTGATTTCAAAGTCATCAACATACTGTATCATGAAGCAGGTTTAAAATGTATTAGCATCACTGGGTGTATATGAACATGTAATGCCTAAAAACAAATGAGGTCAAACATATACCAGTTCATACATTAACCCTTTGCATGCTAATGTTGCAATTATACACATTCGTACAATTAAACTCAACAATCGTAATAATTAGTTTTCTCTATTACATTTGTACTAGAAAAGGTAATAAATGGCCAAAATGCTTAAGCAACATCTATAGAATAATTAGAATGATAATAATAGAATAATTTCAATGGTGCAATAAGGAAAGCAAGATTTAAAGAAAATATTAAAATAACAATTGTCATAATTATCCCCTCAGAATTAATTCAGCGCGCAAAGAGTTAACAAGAATGCGTATCTTGGCTGGAAGGACTTGTCTTGAATTTGTTTTCTTGAAGAAAATTACATATAATATTAAAGGCGGGGGATCTCTTTTGCATGCCTAAAACTTAACATCGTGTAAATACAATGGCATTTAGAAGAAAATGCCATCTGTGAACCTTTAGCAAAATATAGGAGCTAGAAACTCAATTTTAGTGGAATTATAGTGACCGTTAGACTCAGATTTGGAAAAAAATCCTACCATAGAACGTATACTAGACGCCTATCGTTTTTCTTTTGCATTTTTCAAATTCTAGGCAATCACTGGACCCCAGATGTTACAGACATGCCCTTCATCAATAGCCTAAGGGCATGGGTTATCTTATCCTGGTCTGTGGGGATGTTTGCAAATGAGATCCACTGCCTTTAATTAATCAGTATCCACTAAATCTTTGGCCTAGATAGAAACTGATCCCATGAAAACCTGTGTCACTTGTTTTCCCGTCTCATCAGTTTCTGATAGTAATTCTACAACAAAGAGGAAATGTAGGACAGATGTTTCACAGCAGAAATTTTAATCCGTTGGAGACGATTTGATTTTGCTATAACACGCGTTTTTCATAGACTCCAACACGAGTTAACTCGTACTTAGTCTCCAATGGGTTTTAAATAATATTTATTCTGAAAGCATTGTCTCCTAAACTGAGGACTAGGCTCCAATCTTGCCGTTATGAAGTGTATATTTTTTAATGTGTCTTCTTCATTTGTGATTTCTGAAAAGAAGGGCTACTTCCTGTCTCATTTTCTTTTAATATACACCCCTGCTCATAATTATGGAATATTTTATTGATACTTAAGTTCTTTCTCCTATACATAACAGGGTGGCCCGAAAGAATGCTACGAGTATAATCCGCTAATTTCTTCACCATTATTGGCCAAAATGTCATTAATTTTTATTTTTTGTTGCGTTAGAACATTCTTTTTCCAATAAAATGATACCAAGATCATTGATTTTGAGTAAGGCGTTTTGATTCTAGGGCCATTTTTTCGGAGGCAATGCAATTTTCCCAAATTCGCCAATTATTTTCTTACAGCGGCGGTCATCGGAACGCCTAGATATTGTGGCCTCTGAGCTTGCCATACCAGCCGCATACCAGACAAACCGCGATGACAATGGAGATGTAGCTAGCATCGTCTTCTTTATGAAAGCCTGGAATGCACTCGCCTTTCATAAAGAAGACGATGCTAGCTACACCTCCATTGTCATCGCGGTTTGTCTGGTTTGCGGGCTGGTATGGCAAGCTCAGAAGGCCACAATATCTAGGCGTTCCGATGGACCGCCGCTGTAGAAAAAATTGACGAATTTGGGAAAATTGCATTGCCTCGCAAAATGGCCCTAGAATCAAAACGCCTTACTCAAAATCAATGATCTTGGTATCATTTCATTGCCAAACGTTCTACACTCTAAAATCAATCTAGTTAAATGATTGACTATTATTTCCCAGTCAAGTGCAAATTGACTTGAAAAATCAGTTACTTTCCAGTTGCATTGGTCCATTTTACTTAATATAATCAGTCATTTGATGAATAACTAAGTGAAATAGTTACGTGAAACGGGTTTCCCTTGATGCGCTTAGGGAACAGCGCCGATCGCTTATTTGGCCCATTCCGCTTTCCGTGTTGAAGCGTCTTTGGTTAAACAAAATACAAATTGTACAAGACAAGTCTTTCGCTGCGCTGCATTACGCCACGTTTTGCATGCATACTAGTACCTGCATACCTGCGCTGCGGTAGCGCTGGCATGCACCGTACCGGTACGCGAGTTCTGAGCTAGGAGAACTAGCTAGCTGTACAACCTGGCCGACATGTACGAATTTTGTGACGCCAAAAACTCCTGGAATGGAGGGGATGGAGGATTTGGTAGACATTTTCAAGGGTAAGCTAGACTGCAGTAGCGTCATATATTATGAGAATATCTGATTCAAACATACGGAAACTCGTATATATTGAAAGTCGGTAGAACGTAAGTCGTAACGTAACTTTGTGACCAATTGAAGAGCACCTATGAGTTGTGAGTGTGAGGCGCTGTCATTTGGCTCTGACACTGTCACTGGCACTGATTAATTGGTAGTCTTACTGTCTAGGATCGGGGCTTGTATTGATATTTCGAACGCTGTATTTATATCAATGCGTCAAAAGTTACGTTCGATTACGTTCTACGACTTTCATACTATACGATGTTTCGTATGTTTGAAATCAGATATCCATAAAATATTAGACCTAACTGCAGTCTTAACTTACCCTTGAAAATGTCTACAATCCTCCATCCCCCAATAATGAATTACTGAAAATATCATGCTGAAGTTTGAATAACTACATATATAGTCAAAACTGTATTTTCAAAAGAGAAGTGAATGACTAGAAATTCTATTAAGATTTTTGACTGGTTATCTAGTCACATAAATAACATACTATGGAAATCTAGTCAAAATGACTGGATTATCAGTTGCCCCCAGCTGACCCTTTAGCCTAGTTCAGATTTGACTAGATATCATCATATTTTGGACTATACTTTTTTAAGGATGTGGTAACAACGAACATCAAAAACTTACATGACCATTTGCCAATAATGGTAGAAGAATATTAAGCGATTATTAACCATCGTAGCAATTCTTTCTGGGCCACCCTGTATAAGTCCAAATTTTTTCAAGATAAGGTTTATTTCACAAAAACGAAGTATGGTTGAAAGCCAATTTTTGGATTTCATGAGATGACTGGAAGTAAAAACTAAAATACATTTAAGCGAAATAACTAATTGTATATTTATTGTTTTTTAAAAAATCCACCAAAAAATTCATGAAAAATGATCAAATTAAAAGTAATTCAAAAAACCACACAGAAAAACTGATTAAATTTTGATCTAATGTCATTTATCACTAAATTACATAAGGAATAGTGTCTGTTACAATCTAATGAACGCGCGTAAGCACCACGTGACTCAACAACAACAACAACAACAACACCGCCATTTCTATAACACAGGGTTTTAGTGCCCCTATCGTGAAGTCGGACGCTTACAAAATGGCTCAAAATTCCTGAAATACTTAGATTATTAATTGTTTTCACCTTGTGGACGAAAAACAAATATTATATCCCAGAGGTACCGTTCACGGACAAATAGCAACTTTCTAAAAGTGTTTTTTTAACTATTCTATAATATGAGTCATGAGTGTTAATCAACTGCATTTTGAGCTATCAATTCATATTGTAAATCCTCAACATGGTATTTGTAGCAACATGAGCTATTACATCTCTACCACGCATGCGTTCTTCGAGTTCAAGTCGCTGACCAGATGTAAGTTGTATTCATATTTAATTATTTCAAATAAACATACAATTCCATCAATCAGGGCTGTCTTAAAGATAGTAGTTTAACAAATCACTGTCTCACACCAGATCTTAATGATTTTAAAAATGCGAACGTTTGCATGACTTTTCTTTTGGAACGAATAATTTAAATTCCATTACTATCATTATCCAAACTGGCTGCGAACCAGGATTTTGGTCAATTGCAGGGAATTATCCTCTT
>JZLH01S0143723.1:280-11569 GCA_001188425.1 Eucidaris tribuloides | reverse complement strand
GCGGTCTAAGTATCGCAGTAACGAGATCCGGTAACGGACGGACGGACGGACGGACGGACGGACGGACAACCCGAAAACATAATGCCTCCGGCAACTTCGTTGCGGAGGCATAAAAAGTTCTAACAATAGGTGATGTGTTCATTGTGGGAGGGAGGGGGGGGGGGTTCAGAGGCCTTCTCAAGGCCCGTGGTGGGGTCCAAGGGCAAAAACATATTTCACTTTGTTATCTCAGTCAGCCTACAAAACTACCTTCAGAGATGCATTTTTAAGTATTCCACAAACTCAAATATCAATTATGTGCAAACGTAGTGTTTTACAGTGATTTTTGGGGCCAGCAGGTGGTTGTAATTTTTTAGCTTGTTGCATGCAAGTCGGATCAAGTCTATGCCAGCTAACCCCAACCGTCGCTAACAGGAGTAGCTATATACAACCCTGCCTGTACGCAGGCCTAACTTATTCCTGTTTAAATTAGCATCCACATGTTATACTCACTGCATGCTTGTGCAATTAGCTTCGCTAAAAAGTCTTCGTTGCCGTACTGCTTGCTCATAACAGATGTGCGTATTGCCTGTGTTACTTCTTCCACGTTCCTCAGATCCTTCAATGTGCCACAAACAAGTTCTGTGAGAAAGGAGAAAAAATTTCAGTCAAAAATCTCATGGATAATTGAAGATTTCATGTAAAACCTGCCCAAAGATACTGCAAAAAAACAATATCATAAGAATAATTTCTGGAGCCAAACAATGTGATCAAACTCACCCCTTTTTATGGTTTGAAGTTCTTTTTTTTAAATGAAAAATACAAATGTTTTACAATAGAGTAACTTGGTGTATAAATGGGTTAATCAATAGCTACAACAGTCTGGATATTTCTTGGCTTTTAATCACAATATGATCAATATCGGATTCCTTTGCTTATTACAAATCCCTACGCACAGGAAGTCCCTTTCTCAATTCATTTGCTATTGTGGGCTTACAAATTGGAATAATTTATCTGCAAATCATGAAAACTGCTACAATCAAAATGTTTATCTTAGCAAATATTGTGTTATTGTAATTTATAACCATTCTGTTAACTTTCATAATGTGAACACCTCCTCATCTATCTACTACAACAGGCCCCTGGCTGTATCCACCATCCTAAGCTCTACATGTATTTACACAATTCATGTTTCAGCCATTGTCCCACATATATCTGAACCAGTCTTATGTCATCATTTGGTATGTCTTATAAGGACAAAGTTCTTACCTGTAAAAGTTTAACGTCTTCTTCAGTGCAACTCATAACCTCAATGACTTCAGTTGGGAAGTCCCTGAAAGAGAAGAGAAATGACAGAAATGATACTCAGGCAAGAGAAGTACAACACACGACACCTGAATGAGGTTGACAAAATATAGAATGATGTGCATAATGGTTAAGGTGGCAATAACTGTTTAGCTCGATGTTCACTGTAATAGTTAATATGTGTCTGCCAATGATAGTATCTCTCTTGTGATACAACTACAACTACTATGTCTTCTTCTACTACTACTACTACTTCAATTACTACTACAATTACTACTACTTCTACTACTACTACTACTATTACTACTACTACTACTAATACTACTAGTAAAACTGATACTTCTTATAGAACTACTGCTATACTTCTACTATAACTTTACAACTACTACCTGCAATATCGAAATTAATGCAAGGTACACACAACCCTAACCCTCTTTAAATTAACAAAGTCCAACATAACCAAAGCATAACAGGGTCTTACCATTCTCAAGATTTCTTCTGCATACTCCAAGAGGGCACCAGCAAAGACCATCACAAAATTTGTTCCATCTCCAACCTCTTGTTCAATTTGTTGTGATGCAAGCACCAACATCTTGGCTGCTGGATGTTGAACCTGGTTAATATGGAATATAAATATGGCAGAGGATTTTCAACAATGAAAAGTTTGCTTAAACTATCTTCATACAAAAACAGAGAGCATTTGCCTATAGATATCACTGTAACATCTCGATTTCTCATTCCATTAATTCATTAATTTTGCAATTTTTTTGCATGCAAATGTTGCAATTTTGCACATTCTTACAATTAAGTTTAACAATCGTAATAATTAGTTTTCTCCGTTATGTTTGTACTAGAAAAGCTAACAAATGGTCATTATGCTTAAGCAACATCTAATGAATAATGACAAGTATCAGTTGTGCAATAAGGAAAGCAAGATTTAAAGAAAATATCAAAATAACAATCGTCATTATTACCCCCTCAGAATTAATCCAGCGTGAAGAGTTAATACATCAGTCTCAAAAAGATTTTTTTTTTGGCCAATGCCATCGCATCACACTCATTTGACTGGAGTCACACTGTCATCTTAAAGTATCTTCTCCATAGTGGAAGTACTTCTGCTCTAAAAGCAGAGTCAGACTTGCATTCAGAAACGGGTAGATTCATGCTGAAATATTGGCTTTCACGTCATTATTTACAAGTTTTTTAAACATCAAAATACAATGGTATCTTTTTCCCCAGATGATTTACTTTTAAAGCCACAGGCTAACATTGACCACAGTTTAAAAAAATTGTGAGCTACATAATCTTCCATGCTGTAAGTGTCTTTGGCAAGGTCTAACAATGAAGCGCTGAAAAAAATCGTACTTCAAAGTGATGATTTAGTGCTTTAAATGAATGAAAATCTACAAGCACTCAAGTTGACCAGATTTACCTGCCCATTTCCTCCCATAGACTTACTGTGTGTAGAACTGACTAATTTATAGTCGGGTGGAATATTAATTGCTTATTCATGCATACCATGCCAGGGGCTGCATAACTTTCCAAACTTTGGTATTCTTACTATTCTATTCTAGGGCGTTTATTTGTCCATTTGAATACTACTATGTAGCTCAAATATCACAGTTTGACAATTTTTTAACTTGAAGCTCCACAATGTTAGCCTATCACAGAATGATTATGACTAATTTACACTGTTGCTTACCTCAAGTTCTTTCAGAATGGTTGCTGCATCATTTGTGACAAAGAGCTTTTCTATGTGATTGATAACCATCTTATTCATGCCACTGGGTCCATATGCTGATCTCGTCGTTTGGGCCAGTTCCTTGCATGCCAATATATTGCGGTAAACGGCCTCTTCAATACCTTGATAATGCTGACATAATTGGATAAAAGACAAAAAGTATAATTTGAATCTACATGTATGTGCGTCATATTCAGCCATAAAACCATTTGAAGCTGTTTTTCTGGAAAAAAAATTTACTCCCTGGAGTAATGATGCTAACTTGCTAGTATCAGTGGTAAAATTGTTGGAGAAGTACACTATACAGTTAATTATGAGTATACCAACGCAACCAAAACAGAAACAGAATTAGCAACCTCAATTTAGCTTCACAACCATGACTTATGTAAGTCGTGACGTGACTTTTACTGTAAATTCTGTCAGTATACAACCAGCTCCTTGCAAATACCTGTAATTACCAATGTTTCTGCAACAAAATGATGTGTATTTTAACTGGGATGAGACTGAGAATTGGAAAGTCCTGCAAAAATGACGTTTGTTGGAGCGTACACAATAAACACTGCAATTTGATTAAAAGCAAGTGTCTATGCTTTTGGTCAATAATTTCTATTATCAAAGAAGTGACAAGCATGTGGATTTTAGACATCTACTCATTCCTTCTTTAGTAATGTTGGTAATATTTTATCTGTTTACTCAAAATTTATGTTAGAACATGCACATGCACGCACGTAAACACTCACACCCGCAAGTATGCACACCATCATTGGACATTGACACACCACCAACCCACACAAACATCCCACACACACATCCCATACACACACACAATCACACACAAAAATGATACACACACACTCACAAAGTCACATACAAAAACACACACACACATACATGTAAACACATCCCGCACGCACAATCAAACACAACACACATAAACACAAATACACACGTGTACGCGCACACACACACACACACCAAATCAAGACAGAATCAAGGACAGGTGATGACAAGGAAGTGGACATGGTGGAAGACTTGGCTTTTTGTGGGAACATCTTTTAGTTCTTACTTTCGTCATTTTGACACTGTTTCTTCTGTTCTTTTCCATAGATCTTCAGATCTTCGAAAATGTTTTTGTAATTTTGTATTAGTAAATCATCCTCATATTTCAAAAATTAACAAGTCCCTTACGTTGTGTTATCCGTTATGTCTGTGTCATGGACATGGAAACATTGTCATTGCATGCACTGGTCCAGTCACTGCTGGTCGGCCCGGCAGTCGGCACGCATAGCTAGTGTAGTGGCCGCGGCGCGGCTGGCCCCACCACTCACTGCACACACGGGCACTGCAATGCCATAGCAACCCACCCCGAATCCAAACATTTCCTCACTGAATCACGGAGAAGAGAAACTGAAAAATTGGAATTATACGTATCACGGATAAAATCCAATTCTACTGATATCAACAAATACTTACTTTTGCACCATCTTTCAGCATTTGGGCGAAGCCCGGCGCACGCGGTATATTCATCGCCATCTTGACTGGAGTGTGATTAGACGTTTGTACAGTCGTTTATACGTACACCAGCATACATCGAGATCGATGAATCACTTGGATGCGTATCACCCCGTGTCAGTGAATTGTGGCTGTGTAATATTGACTGAATCAAGTCTACAGCAAATCCGGACTTATCAGCATTGTCATCGGAATAGCTCGCATGCTAGCTCTGCTCGGTGCATGCACGCACGAGCATCCTGGAATATTCTAGATGAGCTCATCCTCATCCTGGGAGCTCATCGAGCAGGCATCATGGTTTGGGGGAAAATTATATTTATTGCACTCTCCCGAAGTACTCTCGATCATATCTTTACTTTACATGGTTTAATTAATTTCCGTTTGAAGCTAAAATTGTGCACTATTTTGTTGACTAAATTGAAGTAGAAAGGCCTTTGTTAGTTGATAGAGTCATTGATTAGCCTATAGTAAGCCATGAAAAGCCCAAAAGTTGCGTATAATTCCAACAAATTATACATTTTTGTGAGTGGGAAAACTACAAATAGGCCTAATCGAATCATGTAATATTCGGATTGATGCATATTTACGCAAAATAAAACATAACATTTAAACATCATATACTTCTTGCTATTCAGTCGCCGAAGAATTCTGATGTGGCAAAATTATCACGATCGTTTGCCGTGGTCGTTTGTTAAAAATGTTTGTTTAAAAAAGTGGCGTATGGGGGGGGGGATAGGCCTATATCCCCCCACTTTTCGACGAGGGGTTGGCCTGTACAATCATCCCCCCACTTTTCAAGAAAAAGATGTATTTTTTTATTATTTAATCATTGATAAAATTGCTATATAGTGAGAATTTCTCCTGGAAATGCCTTTAAAATGTTTAAAATCGTTCAATTTTAATTCTAAAAAACCCCCACTGGAGCTCCCGCTCGGTCGCTTCGCTCCCTCACTTGCATTTTCCCTCAATAATTTGAACGTTTTGGCCCCAGAAAATTCCTGCGTATGGCCTAGTTTTAAAGGTAGTCTCCACTGCATGATAGTATACCGTAGTTATAATCAATCATTTTGAAAATGCGTATAGCTCCTCCGATTTTTAAAATACATGTAGCCTATATTTATTCAAAACGTTGATTTTAGAGTGAATTATAGGCTACTGGCAGACAGAGACCAACAATCTCAACTGTCGAACTAGTAAAGTACACTATCGTAAATTGGGAGGAGGGGAATTGGGAATATATCCACCACTTTTCGGGAAGGGGGGATGATCTGCGGTACTCCCACCGTTTTCAATAAAGAAAAATCTTTTCTTTTTTGACAATTGTGCTTTTGAATCATTTGCATCAAAATGATCCCTTAGAATTAGCGCCCCCTTTTATTTCCATAATCGTTTTCTTTTCAGATAAAAAACATTGTCAAAGTCCACCTCTGATAAGCCTCACATGTGATGATGGTCTTTTCTTACATTTTAGAGGCACCCGAGCTAATTTAACTGCAGCGACCGCCTTTTGGTTCTGAAAATGCCCCCTTTTTCCTTTTTAATTTGTGCCCCTAATTTAAAACTTTTACAACGTATTTCAATTTCTAAGGCTCGCTCGCTACGCTCGCTCGCATTAATGTTTGATATATTATGTTTACAGGTCTTTTCAGTCTCTGAATCTGAGACATTTCAGAAACAGTTTCCCACTTTTATAAGATGTTATTAGACACCATGCAGTCTCACAGGTCCTAAAAATTTTCTCGCTCGCTTCGCTCGCTCGCACATTGATATAGGCAATGAAAACCCAACTACAAAATTTAATGCTATATGGTTTATTTTTATCATAGAGAAACACATTACGTGAAAGGTCTAAAATGTAATCATAATAAAAGCTATATTATATGCCAATGTTTAGAGGTATATTTTGCACGTTGCAGGTGTCCCCTTTTCAAGAAATAACCCTTGATTTGGCATTTGGGGGTGTCCCCAAAATTTGGAAATTTCATCGATCGTCCCCCCATGCACTCCTCGGACCGGATTTACGCCCATGGTTTAAAGCTTGGAAATAGAACTGATTCCGTTGAAATGTGGAGGTCTGTCAGGGTACTGATATGATATAGTGTGCACCATGCAGTGACTTTTATATTGTCAGTCGACAGTAACGGGACTTAGCCGTTAGTTTTTTCTTTCCTTTGATAATTTAGCCGTGATTTCACGTGATTTTTCTTTTCTTTTGTTACCCTTTATTTCACTAGATTTTTTCTTTCTTTTGATAGCCGTTCATATTTCTTTCTTTTGATAATTTAGCCGTTATTTCACTTGATATTTTTTTCTTTTGCTACCTTTATTTCATTCGATTTCTTTTTTCTTTTCAATGCATGTATAGTATAAAGCAGCCTAGATCTACACACAGTAAGTCTATGTGAGAAAATGGGCATGGTGAATCCGGTCAAACCTGAGTACTCTTAGATTTTCACGTTTTTTACAGCAATAAATAATTAATCATTTTGAAATACAATTTTTTGCTGGGCTTCATTTTAAAATCTTGTCAAAGACACTCTAAGAACAAGTGGAGGATTATTTAGCTCACATTTTAAAATTGTGGTCATTGTTAGCCTGTGGCTTTAATGATTAATTTTAAAGACTTTTCACGGGTATGAAATGACTAATAGGCCTACAAGCAATTCATCTCTCCCGGGTCTAAAAATGAAAACATCACAGTTTCACACACACACACACACACACATACACACACACACACACACACACACACACACACACACACACACACACACACACACACGTAGTTACATATAATACCTTATGGGGAACTCCTTTGTGGGGTATATCATGTCAATTATTTATATACTCTGTGGACCCCTGTATATGGGGTCCAACATAGGACCCCAGAAGGACAATGTAGATCACACACACAGTAGAACCCCAGAAAGACATGAAGAGCATACACACAGTAGGACCCCAGAATGACATGAAGAGCACACACAGTAGGACCAAAGGACATGAAGAGCACACACACAGTAGGACCCCAGAATGACATGAAGATCACACACACAGTAGGACCCCAGAAGGACATGAAGATCACACACACAGTAGAACCCCAGAAAGACATGAAGAGCACACACACAGTAGGACCCCAGAATGACATGAAGAGCACACACAGTAGGACCCCAGAAGGACATGAAGATCACACATACACAGTAGAACCCCAGAAGGACACGAGGATCACACACAGGACCCCAGAAGGACATTACGATCACACAGACTGTGCAACCCCAGGACATGAAGATCACACACACAGTAGAACCCCAGAAGGACATGAAGATCACACACACAGTAGGACCCCAGAAGGACATGAAGATCACACACACAGTAGGACCCCAGAAGGACATGAAGATCACACACAGAGCAGGACCCCAGAAGGACATGAGGATCACACACACAGTAGGACCCCAGAAGGACATGAAGATCACACATACACAGTAGAACCCCAGAAGGACATGAAGAGCACACACACACAGTAGGACCCCAGAAGGACATGAAGAGCACACACACGGTAGGACCCCAGAAGGACACGAGGATCACACACACTGTACAACCCCAGGACATGAAGATCCCACATACACAGTAGAACCCCAGAAGGACACGAGGATCACACACGCAGGACCCCAGAAGGACATGACGATCACACACAATGTCCAACCCCAGAAGGACATGACGATCACACACAATGTCCAACCCCAGAAGGACATGAAGAGCACACACACAGTAGGACCCCAGAAGGACATGAAGAGCACACTCACAGTAGGACCCCAGAAGGACACGAAGAGCACACACACTGTACAACCCCAGAAGGACATGAAGATCACACACACCCACACAGTATGACCCCAGGACACGACGATCACACACACAGGACCCCAGAAGGACATGACGATCACACACAATGTACGACCCCAGAAGGACATGCAGATCATACACACAGGACCCCAGAATGACATGAAAATCACACACACTGTAGGACCCCAGAAGGACATGACGATCACACACAGTAGGACCCCCAGAAGGACATGACGATCACACACAATGTACGACCCCAGAAGGACATGACGATCACACACACAGGACCCCAGAATGACATGAAAATCACACACACTGTAGGACCCCAGAAGGACATGAAGAGCACACTCACAGTAGGACCCCAGAAGGACATGAAGATCACACACAGTATGACCCCCAGAAGGACATGAAGATCACACCCCCCCCCCCCCCACACATACACACACAGTAGGACACCAGGACAATTTAGATTACATAAACAAGTAAGACCTCAAAAGGATATGAAGATTACACACACACACACACAGTGTGGGACCTCAGAAGAACGTTTTGACCATAGGGCCCCATAAGTACTAGGTGTTTAAAAAAACACATTTTGCTATTTTTGTTTATAACCGATTACCTTTACGTATGACATTCAAATTGTGGTAGTACATAGCTGAGGAATGTACAATTCTATGGGTATAAATTTGGTGCCAATTTCATTGTTCTGTTATAATGCATTGTTTTCAAAAATTGGTTTCAGATATAGGCACATTTTCTGCTATGTATAAATAAAAACTGGTATTGAGTTTGCACTAGTGTGTGTCCTCATCAAGGACATCTTTTGTTGAGCTTGCAGTCAATGAAGGGAATTAAGATTGGTAATAAGTTGGTAATGCTGTAGTTTCTCACATCCTGTCATGGCCCAATACAGTATGGTGGAAGCGTGCATTGACTAAATAAATTGCTGCTCTATGTGACAGAATGGCGCTTATTCATCAAAGTAAGTACATAGACAGTGAGACCAGGGTGTGCGAAACTATAGCATCACGTATTACCAAAAAGTTTCTGCTTTCCTCAATGTAGATCACACATCATAAAAGTCTCCACAAGGACAAATGTAATCACACACCACACACATACACACAATATCCTGTGTACCTCCACAAACTAATATTTGAATTTCTGGCATCTGAAAGATGCAGACATTGAGCACTCAGCATTGCTACGCGGTTCATACTTGGAGCTCATGTACTGTACTATCATTGATCACATACTCTCACTCACTTTGAGTAATTAATCTGAACACAGCTACTTTAAACAAGACTTTATTGAGACATAGAACTTCAAGCTTTCTTTATTGTATATGAACAAGCCACAACGTTTTTTTTTTCTTTCTCAATACAAAGAAAAATATGAGAGTAACATGATCAAGTAAAGTAAAAAAGACACATTAATTCAAACTTTTGTCAGCATATACCGTAAAGGTATGGCTATAGAAGGCAACTATTCAGAACACACTCATCCCGACCTTTGTTTTGATGACTTGATATGTACTCAAACCCTATCCAACAAAAAGATGAAAAAATCCAAGGTGGCCACTCATTTTGTTGTAAAAGTACATTTCTTTTTGGCCATATACTTCAAATTGTTCAGATTTGTTTCCTGGTTTTAGTATCTAACCCCTATGTTTGGGTCATAATTTCAATTATGACACTTATATGTGTGAATCATAACTATGTCATTGGTTACTTGAAAAATTTACCGAAATTTGGCATGTGCCTCAGATATTGCGCCAAGGAATAGAGACCACCAGTGTTTAATTTGGTGAAAATCGTTATTTTTTAAATTATGATAATTTATGCAAATTATTATCATAAATATGAATTTTTATAATAATTGAAATAAATTAAGTTTTTTCATAGCTATTTTTCTCAAGCAAGATCATTCTTAAAGCCTCGATGGAACTTTCCCAGCATGCAGTTTTCAAAGTGATATTTCAAATTCTATTTGTATTTTATTGTTTTATTGAATTTCTCATTGTATTCTATTATTTTTAATTAAATTTAGGTATTTTATGTTTATGATTATTTAGATAACTTCTGATATTGAGGTAATCTTCTGGATCAATATTCAATTCGAATTAAAATGATATAATCAGCGTAAAGAGAGAGAAATGCGATTTACAAAATAAATCTAAAATCCCACAATTTGCCATTTGTTTTGTACACATTAATGTAAAACTCTAAATGTTTGGGGTTGACCTTTGGTCATACAAAGACTCACGCAACTTTGTAATAGAATGCCCAATTTGTTTTTGCAACTTTGTGCTGCAAAAGAGTCCGTAAGACTCAAAAGAAAAACTAATGAGGCTTTGTGGCTGAAAAGCACGTGGCGGTTCGGCTCATCGTGACAAAATTTGTCGGGGGGGGGGCTTCAAAGGCCCGCCTCCCGTGCAATTAGGGTTAATATTTACCAGGGATATGTTCTTACTCATATCAAAATAGCAATTTATTTCAATTCCTTGACAGAAAACATAGGGTTAGACCCAAAGCCACCCTGAAAAGATGAAAAAAATTGCATAAGCTATACGCCAAAAATGCATTTTTCTGGTCGAAACAGCAGCCATCTGGTTTTTTTCCATATGGTGGCCGGGGCACCCTGGATTTCGTACAATTTTTTCATTTCTTCTTGCAAAAAATGGTGTCAGTACACTTAAAGACATCAAACTAAGGTGTGATGAGCATGTTCTAGAAATCTGACATAAATTTTGCCCTTTATAGCCCACCCCTAATAACAGACAAATACAAGAAAGTTAAAGGATCTATCGCGCAAATGAAAATTATGCCTCCGCCTTCAATGCAATAGATCTTAATTAGATATATGTTCATACTGTAGATCTACAGACTCTGTAACATGTTGAGTTTTAACTT
>JZLH01S0143711.1:724-34452 GCA_001188425.1 Eucidaris tribuloides | reverse complement strand
CGTACGCGTATGCACCGGCCGATTTCTTTAAAATCACCCAATGGCCGGTTGGAGACCGCCAGATCACCTAATGACCGGTGGGAAGCCGTCCAGGAATCGGTTAGTCATCATTCGGCTACTGCCTGGGCGCCGCGCGGAGAAGCTCAATTTTGCCAGTTTTTTTTTTTTTAACTTGAAATCGATCGGTGACCGACAGGACATCGACAGGACGCCGCCCAAGCATCCCTAGGGCTTTACAACCCGCTCAACATGCTTCAAGAATCGCTGGGCGATGCCTGGATTCCAGCGGCGACCGAGCAGGCTATAAATCGGGCGGTCGCCGATTTATTTGTGAATGTAGCCGTAGATATACCAGTATTGAACCCGTATAAAGCTGTACAATAAATTGCCTGTCAATATTTTATGCCTGTAAATTCTTTCCAAATTTTATCAGCGTTATTTTTACGTCGAAGTTTTCAGCCATCATGCCTATCTAGTTACTAAATTCATTTCAGGTGTGAAATAATGGACACAATCTTTGAGAGAGGAAAATGAAAAGAGGCGACTCACATAATAGTAATCCGACGACAGCTACGTAAAGACAATATCTCAACACAATTGTCTTCATCTTAATTTAGTTGTACCAAGACCCTTCCACGATGGCATATAACCTTCTTCTGGTAACGTTTCAAAACATGTACGAATATAAAACCAACTGCAGTATACACGTGTACATGGTGGTTCATAAAAACGCTTACATTTTTAACCCAGAAAGCCAGAAAGCGAAATCATTAATATCGACTGATGGCAAATTGTTCTAAAAGAAAGATGAAACCAAGATTGATGAAATTGGTTGATTCACTAGATTCAAATCGGGGGTTTGTGGGGCGTTTGACCCCCCGAAATGAAATTTGATCATGGTACAGAGAGTCGTGTGATATGTTCTTATCCGACTCCCCCCCCTCAAAAAAATGGCTCATTTCGCCAGTGGCTGATTAATTACAGCGTTGGAGATTTTGTAAAGCAATGTTAGATCATATTTTTGTTTTGTTTTTTCATTATCTTTTTTTTTTTTCAACCAAACACATCTTCGAACTCTGGGAATTCAACACAAAAGAGGTATGTAAACAATCAGAAATCAGAAATGTATTTTGATTTAAACAAATGAAAAGTTTGTGATCTGCAATTGCTTTAAACAACTCTTGAACGAAAGCAAAGCAACAAAATTCAAAACCTTCGTATATTTTTCTTTTTTTCTATTCAGAGTAAAAAGGTATGGGTTTCTGTTTTGTCTGCACCACCCTGTAAACCTGTTCGTTATACAACCGTATAGTTTCTCTCGCATTGTCCTAAAGTACTATTGATACGGATCTTTAGTATAATACAGTGTGGTGGAAATTGAAACAAAATTAATTACATGTCAATAGGATAAAATGGGGTAAGTGGGACACTTAAGCTTAAATGAGATCAAAGCAAAGAAAGTAAATGCATAATTGAGAGAAATTTATTTTCAAATTAAACTATGTTTCATGATGCACCTTTTAAACTGTGTTGTGATCAAATACCATTCCAATTACCCAATTAAAAATTTTCTTAATTGGCAGTGTCCCACTTACCCCAATTTGTACCCAACCGTGACGGGGTTAGTGGGACAGTGGGTGTGGTAAGTATGACAGGGTGTATTTACTTGCAGCAGTTGCAAGGAACCTATTTTTCATAGCTATTGACATTTAACAGAGCACCAGAATATTGTGTTAACATAATATTCTGCAACAAATAAAAAAAAGAATAATACAGAATTGTCATTTTTGTGTTTTCATTGTAGATTGCAAATGTCACGATTTTTTTTTACAACAATTTAAGGCAAAAAGTGTGGGAGGCATTTTTGGTACAAAATCAATTATTTGCCATTAAGAAGTTGTTTAAAGGTATTGGCTAACATTTACCACAGTTAAAAAAAATCTGAGCTACATGATTCCCCATGCTACCATTGTCTTTGATAAGGTCTAAAAATGACGCCCTGAAAAAAAATTGTATTTCAAAATGATTATTTAGTGCTTTTAAAAAGTGAAAATCGTAAGTTGATCGGATTCACCTGCCCATTTTCTCCCATAGACTTACTGTGTGTACACCTATACACTATTGAAACTCACCCCGAGTTTTAATTGTTTATTCATGCATAACTTGCCATTAGCAGTGTAACTTTCCAAACTTTTTTTTTATCTAGGGTATTTATTTGTCCATATGAACATTACTATGTAGTTCAGATATCAAAATTTGACAATGTTTTTTAAATTGAAGCTCCACAATGTTAGCCTATCACTTTAAAGTATATAATTTGATATTTATACCCCGGAATATTTTTACAAAGTATGTAATTTGATATTTAAACACTAAAAATTTTACAACTGTGTTAAAAAATCAAATTCAGTCAAGCTTGTCCCACTTACCCCAAATGGGATTCAATTGGGGTAAGTGGGACACCCATGTAATAAATCAGGTGATTTACATGTTAATTTGCATAATTTCCATTAAATTTCTGCTATTTACTTTCATTTTTTCATTTATCGTAGATAACAAACACATTTTCAATCTTTTCTGTGACTTTAAGAAACACAATTATAGATTTATCATTTTTTGCCCTTAATTAGTATTATTCAATAAACTTTGCCATCCTTTTTATGGTTGGTATCAAACTTTGACATTATCTGATCTGCCATGCACAGTAAACCCAGTTTGGGTATGAAATGAAAGCAAAACGTATGGCGTTGGTGTTAGTGGAACACTCGGTATTATATTGCCAGATTTTGTTCTTGATTGAGGCCAATATATTGTCAGTGTCCCACTTACCCCACTGTTCCACGTACCCCAATTTACCCTACTTAATTTTCATATGAAATAGACGTGACACTTCTCATCAGCGGCGTAATCAAAAATCTCAAAAGGGATAGGTTTCCTTTAGCGCCCTATGAGTTGGGGGTCCTGGGCACCGTTTCATGAAAATTATCAGTTCTGACAAGTTGTCAGACTCAGACAAGTTCAGTAAAAATCTTGGCTTTGATTGGCTGAGAAGTCCTGCGCACTTACTGTTACTATGGTAACTGTCAGAGTCTGACAACTTTCATGGAATGGTCGTCTGAAGTGCTACAACACCCACTGCAGGTCCCTGGTACGTAAACGAAATGTATGCAGTACCACCAAAATTGAAGACAAAAGTAAGAATGAATAAATACATCAAAATAAATGAAACATAAAATAAAGAAATACACATATATTATACAAAAAATAAACGTAGACAGAAAGACAGAAAGAAAAGAGAGAAACTAAACTTACAGTTAGAAATAGCCCTCAGATCTGATTGGACAATGTTTTTCACCAAACTTTCATAAAGTATGATGAAAATATCATACCTACTGAAAATTGTTAAAGTAATAGGTTAACATTGTGGAGCTTCAAATAAAAAAAAAATGGTCAAACTTTGCTATTTGAGCTACATAGAAGTTTTGAATGGACAAGTTAACACCCTATAATATACACGTTTGGATAGTCAAGCTGCCACTGGCAAGATATGAATGAATAAACAATAAGTACTCGGGGCGAGTAAAAAATAGCCTAGATCCACACACAGTAAGTATATGGGAGGAAATGGGCAGGCGAATTGGGAAAACGTACGATTTTCACTTTTTTAAAGCACTAAATAATCATTTTGATACACAATTTTTTTCAGGGCTTTATTTTTAGACCTTATCAAAGACACATGGAGCATGCAGGATTATGTGGCTCACATTTTTTTAACTGTGGTAAATGTTAGCCAGTGGCTTTAATATTGACATGTTGTGATTTTTGTTATAACTACGAGGGAGCAGATATTGCTACCTACATTTCCTTTGGCAGAAATATCGCCCACACTCCTCCCCACTGTTTTTATATGTCTTTTATCAATATCTCCAGAATGGAAGCGTTTTATGTAACAGCAACAAGAGGAAAAAATATCATTTTTAAACCACTACCAGAACATAGAAACTACCTTTACTAAGCTTGACGCTTGTTACCCTCCACATCGTCTTACTAAGACAGCAGGACGCGCACAACACAACACATCACTACACACGCCACACAGCCAACGTCACACACACCACACATACACAGCACACATACATCAGCATAACACACACACACATACACACACACAACACACACAACACACACACGCACATACACACGCACCACACACACACACACACTCAAACACACAAACAAACACCCACACACACACTGAAAACAATACGACCAAGATTGAGACTTTTGAACAATTGAGATTTAATGGTTATGATTCTGATAATAGGCCGTGGAGGGTAAGATCAAAATAAAACTGAAACTGCTTATTTCAAAGGCACAGTCTTATAATGACACTCGAACATTTGTTTGTGTGTTTTGTACTTTGTCATTGTGAAGAGTCTACAGATTATAAGTGTTCAGAAAGTATATTCTAAGTAGAGCTTTAAGTTGTGATTTATTATCAGTTTCTAATATTCCAATTCCTGACAAATCACCACTTTAGCATAAAGGGCTCTAGGTACCCGTGAAAAAATAACGTTTGCCTATTCATTCATTTGCATATTATTTTATGTGCACAGATGAAACCATCAATCAATAACAAAACGTTTAAATCACACATTTTCCTCAATGATACGGTTTGCCGTTGCGGTTAAACTCTTTTAATGTTGGGTTTTTCTTTTGTTGTTGGTTTGTTTTTCTTTTTTTCTTTTTGTCTTTACAAACTTCATTGTCGCAGGTTCTAACGAGAAACCTCTACATACACACTAAAAAATAAAGGTGCATACAAGGTGCAAGTTTGCGGAAATAGGTGCAGAGTAATTTATGCCGCGGTATTCGAGCAAATTTGTACTTTCACGGCTGAGTGCTCGCCCCACCCCATCATGTTTGCAAGTTTGCACATTTTAGGTGCACATTTTGCCTCCAATAGACCACTTTTATGATGTATTCAAATTTATAGATGTTGTCTCTTCCGAAGCCTAGTGGTGAGCTATTTCTTTCACTATGAATACAATTTCAATACTGAAAATGCAACTTGCATACATCATACTATTTTCTATGTCGGACAAGCTCAGACAAGCTTTCAGCAGGAATTCAATTCAATAAAGGTTATATTTAAAATCAAACAACATTTATGCATGGAATTTGAATAAATTACGAAAATGGCCCATTGGTCCAAGTTTCCACCTTAGAAGGATGAAAATAATGCACCTTCGGCTTCAATACAATATAATCAGTTGAAAATAAACACCTTCATGGCCAGCGTGATGGCCAAGTGGGTAGAGCGTCCACCTCACGTGCGGAAGGTCGCAGGTTCGAGCCCAGTAGGGTCCTATATGTACGAGTTTATAAATATATGTAAATGTTAATGAATTGTATTATAATGTAAATACTATAAATAGCACTCGAATGAACGTAACTTGACACACACCCACAGTTTGCAAGAAAAAGAAAAATACTTCTTAATTTTCGAAGGTGCAATTCTGCACCTTTCAGGTGCAACTTTGCACTTTCACAAAGGTTGCACCATAGAAAATTAACAAGTATTTTTCTTTTTCTTGCAAACTGTGGGTGTGTGTCAATCGTAATTTACGTTCATTCTTTCACAAAGGTGCTCCCAGTGTGACATTGGTCTGCACCTTTAACGGTAATTTGGCCAGTAAAAAAATGGCGGCTGAAGTTTTTTTCAACAGATTTCTCGCCCTCCTAAGATTTTACCCTGGCTGACCTACAATAGGCCCATACTGTAACCATTTTTATATCAGAGGAGGGAAGCGTGTGAAATAATGTTATACACGGGTGCAGAATACATAAACGAGTGATGCAAGTTCACGTGGATAGTGTGTGTCCGTGGTGTGACGAACAGTGAAACACGACATCACCACAATGCCACTAACATTAGTACAGAATTAACAACATTAACGCCCTTCTGATTCTCATTGTACACCAAATAACCCCCTTTGCCCGATGAACCGATAACCCGATGATAATGATATATCTTCCCGCGTGTATTGTGTGCGTTTGAATGGGGATTTACTGGATTCAAACAAAATTTGATGGAAGGGTACAAGACTTCCGGAAGTCAACACCATTATTTGTCATCAATGCGTCTTGTATAACCACGCATCCATGCATGGCATCTTCTTGAAAAAATGCTTCACATTCATGATATGGGGATTTCCCTGATGACAACTGTAATACGAACAAGAATGTGTGGTAGAAGAGAAGCGATTTCAAGGATGCATTGAAATGGGTTTACCCACTCTATAAAGGATATGATGACGTAGTTATTTTACGCTAACTGGATATTATTACATTTTATCGTGTGTTTTTTTTGTCGACTCTCGTGCAGGCTCATCATTGACGGAGTAATACTGTTTTCATGACGTTTGCTTGCTGTTGATTGCCTTACTCTCTGAGTTACAACGTACATGTCATTAAGTGCATCATGGATCCCATAGCTGCTGCAATAAATGCGTGTGCTTTAGCTTTAGTGTTCCTGACCTGTAAGTAGATCAATACCACGTTTGTATTTGCTTTGATAAAATCAATATGGCGCTCTGAATTCAGCGTTTCTTGGTATGCAACATTGGAAATGGTGCATTTGATCCAGCACACACATCGTCCGGAATTTAACATAATTTATCAGTGAAATTAGATTAAATGCATGACCGAAAACCTTTTCACCTGCAGCAGCTTATTTCATTTCGTTTCCCACATTTTCCATTATCATGATGCATTTTCGGAGATGCGATGAAATTCGTGTTAGAATGTAATGCTCGTGGGATATACGCACACAATCGCATGTACACGTGTGGTTACAATCCAAAATCATCCAGTTAAGTTGCACTATCTGAATACGTTTGGATTTACGAGCACGTGATTTTGTCCATAGTTGTTATTTTTGTGTACATTGTGCCATTCAAAAATAGTATACATTGATGAAAACTATTTGAATTTCAAGTGCATGTGTTTGTATTATGTTCGTGTGTATTGCGCACCTCCCTGGTATACCGTTACGGGGTATTATACTTTTTCGGGGATCCCCCGTACCATTCTTGTGGCACCGCGTCATGTTGACATAACAACAGAGTGACAGACCGACGTCAAATGTTACGGCCATCGTACACTACGTCACTCGCGATGATCAGATTTTGGAAACAGACCGCAGTATCATTTAATTTGGGCATTTTAAGAAATAACACTTTTTTGATTCGGTTTCTGAACGATAATATGAATACTTAAAAATCATGAAATTTTGGTACACTCTCAGTCTTGAACCCGGAGGATCCGTGCCCGGAGGAAAGGCCAAATTATTTTCAAATTGTAGACAATCGTAGGACTTCTTTGTTGTCACTACGATTCGGGGCCGATTTGACTTTTCCTCCGGCTAGAGAGCTCAAAACGGGTCGTATTTTCGATTTTACTACCTGTGTGACTGTTCAGAACCTCAATAAACAAATTATTATGTCTTGGAATGTTTATAGATATTTCATTTTCTTCCGAAATAGGAGCTCAGGCCGATCGTGTAGTGTGTGGTTGGTTTTAGACATAAATGATAGTACACGGATTTCATCAGATTCTGATGAAATCTAGGTAGCACTACCCAACACATCCCCCCCCCCCTTCCCGCTCATCAGCTTTTCTGGACTTGCGGGACTGCAAAAAAAGCCTCCCCTGACGATCCAGACTAGGTACTGTTAGCAGCTCAGATCAACAGGTTGTTCTGGTTGATTTTACTATTATGAATGACGTAGAATATTCAAATGAATCAATTTCAGCATCAATAATGACATACGGGGGGACTCATCCGTCTCCACCCACTATTCAAATGATAATTCGCCGTCGTAGTCGCGAAGTTCAACCTGGCTAAGAAATGTGTGCTGGGAAATAGTGGAAACATGACGCAGTGCAAACAGAACACTGAGAACAGACATGTTAGTGGATACAACCTGCCGATGCCACACGCTGCCTCCGGCTCCGCTATTATATAACAAAAACACATTTAAGCCAGGGTGATGTCAGTCTAGTCTGCAGGCACAGGCTTTATTTTGACACTAAAATTCCACAGCGCCTTAAGCCCAGACTAATCTTGTTGGTCAGGGCTTGTGCCATAAAACAGGGCCTATGGAAATACTAGTCTGCAGCACAGATTGTTCAGACCCTGATTTGGGTAGCACGGCGGACAAGGGTTTGTGCCTGCGAACCGATGTCAGACTACGACGGCACATAGTCGTACGCGACCTTTACAAAGCTGCCAACTTTTTTTTGCTGATAAACCTCCCTTTTGGCCTAAAACAATACCATATGTCTTTCATGCAAATGTTTCTTCCGACATAGTAATGACTATTATGATTCGAAGGCTGTCAGAGTGGGTATACCACTCGTGACAGCCTTTGAAGTATAACAGCCGTTGCTATGTAAGAAATTTCTCAGAAAAAAAAAAACATTTTGCAAAACACATACCATGTTATTGTGAGTACGTGCAGGTACCAATGAAGAATAAGGCATTATGTTCTCTGTTTAGTGTTCAGCTCAAATGTTACGGGATGACGTAATTGTTGAATACGCATGTTTTTCATTACAATCACATTACTAGATAAAAAAACAATTATTTACAGAATATAACTAGAAAGTCTGTTATGAAATATCAATCACACCTGCCTTTTAGACAGTTGTTCTGGTATGACATCATAAATGCCTTGAAATAGGGTGACATACAGATTTTGTTCACATTTTGGAAAAATCATAATTTTTTTCGTGAATGGCTTTAAATTTTCTCGAACTTTAGATCTGGACAATTTCCTGAAAATTCATGTATCTAATGACTTTGTTTCTATGTTTAACTGCTAATAATACGATATGATTTCTACTCTCGATAACTTCGTCTATACATTAAGGTCGTATTACATGCGCCACTGGCGTCTCCGAAATTCGGGTGACTATAGGCAATACCGCTTTTCTTCGATGCCATCATAAGTTTTCGCAAGGTCACATATCGACGGCTCAATGGTTTCGAGATATATTTACAAACAGCGACAGCGCCACCACCAACAAAACACAGGGCAGTGTCGTACCAGTAGCACAGTTTTTCCAGGGTGAAAGGCATGTGTCTTGGAAGTATAACCTGACCGAAGACTACGCTTTAGTGATCCGAGATGTAACCACAGAGGATGAAGGACTGTACCGCTGTTTTGTACATCCATTGGGTCCAATACCTGATTACAATGAATGGGTGCAATTAAAGGTCATGGGTGAGTTGAGTTTGTCAAACACCATTCAGTACTTATGTTACCACTGTGATACATCCAGAACTTCTGAGAATTCCCGTCTTGGAGGAGAAGACAAAAACTTTTTAGTTGAAGTAAATGAGGGTCCAGCCAATATTCTTCCAGATTTTAGTTTCTAATTCGCTGATTTTTCTTCCAGGATCTTAGACATAATATTATAGATTTTGACTGACTACCTCCCCCCCCCCCAAAAATTAAAAGCGAGAGTAGAGAGATAAGGAGAGCATAGTGGAGTCAGATAACCTAAGTAATGTTATTGTATGATCGCATGAAATTTGGCATCAAATGTGAGTTAGGGTCAGCTCTTTCAGGAAAAATGGATCGGTCTGGCCCGAAGAAAGCGTTACAAGGATGGTGCAATTTTTCGCAAGAATGGCTGCCAGATGACATCACTATGAGATAATTGCCAGGTTTTGTGTTGGATATATGTCAAAATTGAGTAAAATTTCAACTTTGAACTTGAGTGAAAGAAGACTCATAGGAAGCTGAAGGTCAGCAAAATGTCAAAGGTCAGAGGCAGGGGTCAATGACCTTTCTGAGCACAATATTAAGTTTTTTGAGTAAGTTTCTATTATTTTCCATAACCTTGCCCTTTTTGCAGAATTGTGACAAAACTTGGGTGGTAGATGTCTCATATGAAGCTAAAGGTCACCGAAAGGTCAAAGGTCACTGGCAGGAGTCAACGACCTTTCTGAGTCCAAGGTTCATTTTTGGGTAGTTTCTATTATGTCCCATGACTTTGCTCCCTTTTGCACAATTGTGGCCAAACTTGGGTAGCTGTCTCATAGGAGGCTGAAGGTCACCAAAAGGTCAAAGGTCATTGGCGTGGGTCAACGACCTTCTTGAGCCCAATGTTAAGTTTTTTAAGCAAGTTTCTATTATGTCCCATAAAAAGAAAGAAAAAATATCCTGGCCACAACAAAATTCCAAGGTGGCAGTCATTTTTCAAGATGGCTGCCAGATAACCACATTATTATGAGATATTTGCCAAATTTTTGTTGAATGTGGGTCAAAATTGAGTTAAATTTTAACATTTTTAGAACTTTTACCTTGCCGACAGTGAATATAATAAAAAAAAAACTCGGATATGGCTGCCTTTTTCTAAGATGGCCGCCAAATACCGATGTCATGCAACTACACATATCATCATAGATATGTCGAGATGTTTGATTGATCCAACCACTTCTATGTTTTTGGCCACTATGATTCAGAAAAACATATGGCATTATTTTGTGTTAACCCCTTTATTCAACAAAAGTAAAAATAAAAACTGAACAAGGAAACAGTATTTCCCCCAAAATAATCTCTTACAAACTCTTCAAATGACATAACATAGAGCTGAATAAAATGTATACTCCAGGAGTCTAGTTGATCCAAAAATATATTTAAAACAATCATTTACCACCCCGCCCATGTATCCACATTCTTCAACTTTGAACATGAAAGGTAATTGGTCCACTACATGAAAAAAATCAAGATTTAACACTGATGCAATTCACGTATGAAATCCCCTTCCCCAATCTTGAACCTGAAATAGAGATCCTCTCTCCGTTTCCTGAATTCGAAAAATCAATGTCAAATTAAGGTAATTTGTTTTCTCCTGAATAAATCATTCAACTGGTATCACACTTTGAAAAAAAGCTTGTAGTATAAGAACTATGATGAGTGTTTCACCCATGGAGATCCACTATTCACCCTGCATCCTCATTCCTTAGTAACGTAACTGACGTAAAAAATCCAAACTTTATGTTCAAACTCAAAAGAAATAACAAAAAAAAATCATTCTAATCTTAACCTCACTGTCCGAATTGAATGATAAACTACCCTTTTACCATCCATTGATCAACATCCACCTTGGGTGCCTGACAAATTTAATCACAGGAGCAGCTGCAGAGTGGAGTGTAGCGTAGTCCATTCTTCACACATCTGCATCTTCTACATCATTCCTGTTAACCATTAGGAAAAGTGCCCGCTTCCTCAACCCGCCCATAACAATAGAACTACCCGTGTTTTTTTCAAACCCCAAATTTTAATTCTTACCTTCTAGGCTTCCTATCTTGCTGTAAACTACTGGCGTTGTTCACCCTTAACCCAATCCTTGATCTCACGGAATAACATTGACAATGTTAATAAATTGTCTGACTTAAGGAAATTTGATCTCTACTGGCGTGGACCATTTTTCACAAAAGAGGCCACTTTTTGGTTATCTTGACACGTGAATTAAACTTCGGAAAAAATAAACCGACCCAGAAATACAGAAATTAATGTTCTGAAAATGGCACGAGGCCAGACAAAACATATTTCAGATAGAGGCACATAGAAAAGTAGCATTGTCAGCTACGTTGTCACTACGGTAAACAAGGAACAAGGTGATGGCCAAAATGTGTCTCGCCCAGTTTCACATACATACAAACTTGCTAAAAAAATGTAACACTGGGTTCAAAAGGTTTTTGACCCCTGTCTGTGACCTTTGACCTATTGGTGACCTCCAGCTTCGTATGAGACATTCACCATCCAAGTTCGGTCACAATTGGGCGAAAGGGGTCAAAATTACGGGACATAATGGAAAGTTGCTCAAAAACATAACATTGGGCTCAAAAAGGTCGTTGACCCCTGTCAGTGACCTTTGACCCTTTGGTGACATTCAGGTCCCTATGAGACATCTACCATCCAAGTTTGGTCACAATTATGCAAATGAGGGCAAAGTTATGGACCATAATAGAAACTTGCTCAAAAAATCAACATTGGGCTCAAAAAGGTCATTGACCCCAAGGTGACCTTCACTCCCTATGAGACATCTACCACCCATATTTGGTCACAATTGTGCAATTGGGGGCAACATGATAGAAACTTGCTCAAAAACTTAACATTGGGCTCAAAAAGGTCATTGACACCAAGGTGACCTTTGACCTTTTGGTGACCTTAATCTCCCTTTGAGACATTTACCACCCAAATTTGATCACAATTGTGCAATTGGGGGCAACATGATAGAAACTTGGTCAAAAAAACCTAACATTGAACTCAAACAGGTCAATGACCCCTGCCAATGACCTTTGACCTTTTGATGACCTTTTACTCCGCATGAAACATCTATCCCCAAGGTCAAAATTGAAATTTGACACAATTTTGACCCACCATCAACAAAAACTTGGCAAATATCTCATAATTATGTTGTCACCTGGCAGCCATCTTGGAAAATGGCCGCCATCTTGGATTTTTTTCGTGGCCAGGATCTTTTTCTGAAAGAGTGACCTTAACTCTACATTTGTGCCAAATTTCATGCTTGTATCATCAACTGAACGATTATGGCTCAAAATCACTTTTATCTGCTCCACTACAATAAGAACTACCCTGTGAATCTTTCATTGTGCGTACAATTCAGCATGCTACTGTAAGCACAGGTGATATTTTTTTATGCTTCCAGCTTACCACTTTTGTAAGACGCCCGTTTACCGCTGCTAGCCAGCCAGGTATGGATGAGACAAGCTTTGTTGAGTCACTCTTTCCATATACTCCTCCAGATGTAGCAAGCAGTACTGTCCACTGAAGAGAGTTGTTTGGTTTCTCATCGTGCTGTCGAATGTAGCTGCTGTCTCTGGTCAGTAATAAACGGCCTATATTTCCAAACCGCCAACGGGGCGATCTAGCACCTGTCGTTTTACCTAAGTTCCCCATCGCTAAAGAGCTTCAATCTCTCCTTCCTTCCCGACTGCGCTACGTAGATTTTAATTGAAGGTAGAGTGCGCCCATGAATGTCACTCCATATGAGAGCAGAAACTCCACAGTCACTCAGCAAGCTATGGTGACCAAGAGACTGTGGATTTTATATCAGGCTGTCCTTGTGTCAGCCTCTGGCCTCTCTTCATTCCTTAGCACTTTGTGGGTTTAAAATGATAGTTTTCGTTGCACCCTAACCAGCTGACGAAAAGGTCAACGAGTATTGACGGACTCTGAATTGAAATATTATTGGAAATTTATACCCATTTGAATAATTAAGCACTGTTTCCCCCTTATTTCCATTTATCTAGGTTGTGTTCCTAACACCGATGGCGTCTCCGATATTTTG
Source organism: Eucidaris tribuloides (assembly GCA_001188425.1). Classification (NCBI taxonomy): domain Eukaryota; kingdom Metazoa; phylum Echinodermata; class Echinoidea; order Cidaroida; family Cidaridae; genus Eucidaris; species Eucidaris tribuloides. The sequence continues at coordinate 21,060 of JZLH01S0143711.1, read as the reverse complement.
GCGACTACAGGTAATACTGCTGTTCTTCCATGCCACCATAACTTTTCGAAAGATGAGATATCGACACTTAAATGGATTCCAAAATCAACTTCAACGACCGACAGCGCCACCACCGACATAACACAAGACAGCGTCATACCAGTGGCACAGCTTTTACTCGGCGAGAGGATCGAGTCTCAGAAGTATAACCTCACCAAAGACTATGCCTTAGAGATTCGAGATGTGACTGTAGCTGACCAAGGCTTCTATGAATGTTTTGTTCAACCAAGTGGTCTAACAAACGATTACAATGAGTTGGTGCAGCTGAGAGTCATCGGTGAGTTAACTGTTTATCACATATTCACATTTTATTCCCCATGTAAAAAGAAATATCATTTGAAACCAATTGGATTTTAACTGGTTTCAACTGGATTCAACTGCTACCAATTGAAACCGTTTGACACAACTGACGTACTTCACATGCACCAGCATCAGTTGAATCCAATTGACCCTACCGTCGCATGACGAATAAACACCAGACGATTTCAGTTGAAACCAAATGATCATTATGGTATAAATCATTACATAATTGATACAGGCCTCACCGGTGTATCTACCAGTTGATTCAAATTTAACTCTTGAGGTGCTTTGCCAATTTCCACAGACCAAAAATGCACTGGATATAATGAGAGATGATTAACTAATCCCTCTTTATCCTCTCACTCAACACAATGGTCCAGCATGTCATTCAACCCTTGTATGCATGGGAGAAGTGTGTCTATTGTGCACAAAATGAAAATTGAATGAAATGCCCGAATTGAACCTGAAGTTCAGGTATACAAATATGGCAAATAAAGCGTTAAAGACATTATTTAACAATGTATCCAGTTTAAAAACAAATCTGAGCTACGTGATACCATATGCTACCAGTGTCTTTGACAAAGTCTACAAAATGAAGTCCTGAGCAAACTTGCAGTAAAAGCGGTCATTTTTTTAAATGCTTTGAAATAGTGAAAATCATTGAGTGAACACTACAGCTGTGTTACATAATCCTCGTTCACTTACAATAATTCATTTCTATCGCTACATGTTTTACTAGTGACAGCGTAACTCTCTAAAGCTTTGTGTTCCAGTGTCTTTATTTGTTCATTCCGTCTCTAATGTCGGAGAAAGTAATGTTTGACAATTGTTAAAATTGGGCTTCCACAAAGTTATACAGTACCTTTAGAACCCATAACATCAAACTGGACCATTCGATACCAGTTTATTGATGCCAGCTGAAACCCACTGAAACCCGATGGATATATTTACCAATAGATTCCATTTTAAACCCATTAATCATATTGACATCTGTTTAGTTGAAACAAGTACATTATCTGGTTCCATAGATAATCTCCTGATCCCAGTTGAAACCAGTACATCATCTGGTCCCATCCCATAAATACATCTACTGATCCCAGTTGAAACCATGTAGTACATCATCGTCCCATAGATACATCTACTGATCCCAGTTAAAACCAGTACATCATCTGGTCCCATAGATACATCTACTGATCCCAGTTGAAACCAGTTACACCGTTTGGTCCCATAGATACATTTACTGATCCCAGTTGAAACAAGTACATCATCTGGTCCCATAGATACATCTACTGATCCCAGTTGAAACAAGTACATCATCTGGTCCCAAATATACATCTACTGATCCCAGTTGAAACCAGTACTTTTACAATTTCATTTGGAACCAGCACAATGACGTTACTGATTCCAAATGAAACCACTACATGAACTGGTGCCAGATGAAATCAGTAAACTGATCTAACTTGAGACCAGTATAATGTACTGGTCCAGATGAAAGAAGTACGTGAACTTTAGGGTCCCAGTTGAAATTTGTAAATCATCAAACTTCTTACAATGGATGAAATGTGATTGCTCGTCTTAAGTGAAGGCATAAGCCCCTACTCTTCGAAGTATTTATTAGGGTAGCTTGGAAGCACACAAATAAAAAAGTCAGTTTTGCCAAGGGTTAGGGTAGTAGCGCCAGAGGGCTTACTCATACACCCCATCCCCAAGATCAGCTGGATTTTTTTTAGTTAACCTAGTATTTGTTTTACCATACTCGATCTGCCTCTGTGATATGACTATGAACGGTAATGTTTCAGATGATGTCAAATTTTGACTTCGAACAAAGGCGAACTCGTAGGTAGATTACTGATTGTTATAAGTCGTAAGAAAATGCGTGGGCTTTTGCGCCAAAAATAGCACGATTGACAATTCTCCTCCCTGACAATATAGTGATTCATTATAATGCACTGTATGGCAACCTGACGTTCGTCTCTCGATAACCATGATGCACGTCTTCCAACCAGCTGCCACCGTGATGAGTTCGGAGATGAGTTTTCAGGTCAATCCGAGCTAATCAAATTCAATGTGAGAGCTACAATGTGTGAAGAACTCAAGATGTTGTGGATGTGCTGCAGCTCAATCGTAATTTGCCTAATGTTCACTTTCGCTCAGCTCCAACAAATTCCCTTGCTTCTGCTGTTTTGGCCTCTTCCGATTTTACATCCCATGGTAGGTTATTCTCTGGTACATCCTGACAATATTCATGTTAAATTTCTCTCAAAAATAACTTGACAAACTGAACGTGACGATACACAATTACCTTCATGAAATTAGAACTCGTTTTGATTTTTTTCTCTCCACTTCCTGTCCAATAGGTCTCCCAATGGAATCGAGACCTGCGATCAAAGGCTGTGGTCAGGTAGCAAGGAATGAAACTTGCAGACTAGAGGGAAGTCTTGGAAACGTTACGTCCCTGATATGTGAAGTATCTGGCGTCTACCCAAAAATATATCCGTCCTGGGGATTCCAAAATGAAACTCGAAGAAGCGTAAAAAATAGTGATGGCACGTACAACACCTCAGCTTCCATCCATGTACCAGTTACCCAGAATGCATCCGCCTTGACGTGCACCTTTTCGTGTGGTCTGCATTCCAGTTCGACTGAAGTACAGGTCACGAAAAAGGATATTTTGCCGGAAGGTCAGCAAGTTTTCGTCGTCATTTCATATTCCAAGTATTAAATAAAAATAAATTACACAAATGACATGATTTAATATATGGGGACTACTACTACTACTATTACTACTACTATTACTATTACTTACTACTACTACTACTTCCACCTCTTCTTATTCTTTCTCTTCTTCTTCCTTTTCTTCTAATACTACCTCCATCACTACTTCTACTACTACTATTACCATGATTACTACTACTACTACTACTACTACCACCACCACTACTATTACTACTACTACTACTACTACTACTACTACTAGTAGTAGTACTATTACTACTTCTACTACTACTTCTACTACTACTGCAAATAGTACTACTATTACTACTACTACTACTGCTACTACTACTACTACCATTATAGTCTCGGTTCCGGAACCTGCAACTTTTTCATGTGGACTTTCTCAGCCATGTCATCAATATCAATCATACGTTGAAAGTAACCACTGATCAAGAAAGTTTAAAGAGTCTTTATGAATAAAGAAGATAAATATTGCACTGAACAGGTGCTCTGGTCACACATTGTCATCTACTTTCTGCCCGGTGATGGCAAGACAACAGACATCAACTAGAAAACGTCCGAAAACGTGTAACTGATCACTTGGCTTGAGAAAGTCCACGGGGTGGATGAAAACTTGCCTACAAAAATTTAGAGTTGGGTATATAATTAGTCATTATGCAATTATTACCCTGATGGTATTATATGTGATTCATACCAGATTTTCGTAATATATTTTTGTTACCAAATGATTCTATTTATAGTACCGGTATATGCGTTTCAATCTTTTGCAGATGCAAAGAAGACTTCAAATGTGATGGTCATCAAAGTTACTGTAGCGGTAGTCGGTGTTATCGTGATCATTATCGTGGTTTTCCTCTCTCGGAAAATTTGGAAAAACCGCAAACAGAAAACAGGTTTGAACTAAACATCCTTTTAAAGTCAGAGTCTCTCGATTGCATGTCCAATTAACATTGTGTAAATGAACTAGTATATGGAAGAGAATACCATCCAAGAAATTTTAACAATGTATACAAGCTAGAAACTCAGTTTGTGGAATAATATTGACCTGTAGAAATTGATTTGCATTATTTTCTCGTAGGGACAACAATTCCTAGCTCGGAACATACATGTACACTAAACGGCAATTGTATTTTGTGTGTACACAGATCTTACACTATATTTGGTAACAAAATCTAAATACACGCGGTTCATACTCTTCTTAGTTTAAATTTCAATAAGTTGCCATGATCTTCGTGTAATTTCATATTGTACCCGTTAATCCCCTTGATTCAGATAATTTTATTGAAGTTACATGTATAACTGATATACAGCACAATAGCACATGCCATGACCGTCTCGTGGATGTGAACTTTAATTCATTTCAGATTTACGACAGATGTACCAACGCTGAAGCAATGTCTTTTAGGAATAACTACATTTTACATACTCAATACTCGAGTTAAAATGTTGATGAAAACTTCGACAATTTCTAGTATACATTTCAATTCAAGAAGTCTCCATAAAAAACCCCGATGTAATAACTAATCTTTTGTCATATATATGACAACACGAGTTTGATGCTACCTGTCTTCCCTAAAATATGTTATATGATTACGTCACCGCAGTAATTATTGATTACTCTTTTGTATTCGTAATACGTTGAATATTATTACGAGGTGGAGTTGGTCTACATATACAAAGTAAATATATATTCTTTTTCACAACTATTTGATTTCTCTTTGGGGAGTAATATAAGTAAAAATACTCATTAGGTGAATCTCTCAATTCAGCTCCTAGAACCCCCTCTCCGACCTAATACGTTTGCACCCTGAACAGTTACAAAAACGACCCACTGAGAAGATAATTCACCACTAACTCTATATGCCGCCAACTGCTGTCCGCCACGTGATAGACAAGGCTAACACGGTGGTCAATTGGGATACCATCTGGGAAATTACCTCTTCCTTAGATTTGGATATTCTTTACATTTTTAGTATTTTTTGTAGGTCAAACCCTTCCTTAAACCGTTGTACTATACCGTCTGGTCCAGCAGCGTATGCATTCAGATCCAGATTCAGGAAAGAAAATAAATTTTGTATCAATTTTGGATGTATAAGGTGTTTTTTTTTCTCTCATAAATTTACCCGTGTACAAATGTTGCATTTTTCAAAAAACGTTTGCTATTATGTTTATTGTGTGATTGGAAAATGTAGGATCTGTCATTGATTTCATATTTGTTTGAAAAATGCGGAAAACTCAACAACAACAAAAATATTGCATTTCTTGTGCTTATACTTGTTACAATATTATGTAGAATGAAAAACATAGACATGTTTGTAATTAATCAAAACTGATTCAATATAATTATTAGGTCCTCCGGAGGAGAAATATTTGTAAATTTGAATGGAAACTTGACACGTGTCATATTGCGTGTCAATTGAACATGTCACCAAGATTTATTTTCATTTCACACCATGATTATGACTTCTCTTAAAAAAATACGTATAGGTTAAATATTGCCTTTTCGATTAGCCTATTCATCATAAGCTTTGTGACACAGTTAATCCTTCAAAGGTATTGCATGGTTTTATCTGTTTGTTTTGTGTTTTGTATTAGCGGTTGTTTCCTCATTATCACATTTTGTTTGCATTGATTTACACTCTACGAATAATGCTTAAAGCCACTAGCTAACATTGTGAAGCTTCAAGTTAAAACAAATTGTCAAACTGTGATATGTGAGCTACATAGTAGTGTTCAACATGAACAAATAAACACCCTAGAATATTAAATTTGGAAAGTTATAGCATCCACTGGCATGGTATGCATGGATAAGCAATAAGTACTCCTTCCGACTATAAATTAGTCAGATCTACATACAGTGAGTCTATGGAGGGAATGGGCAGGTAAATCTGGTCAACTTGATACTTATAGATTTTGCTTCGTTTAAAGCACTAAATCATCACTTTGAAGTTACACATTTTTTTCAGGCTTCATTTTAGACCTGAGCATTGAAGATTATGTAGCTCACAGTTTTTTTTAACTGTGGAAATGTTAGCCTGTGGCTTTAAAGAAAGGGTTTTCTGTAGAATACCAGTACGATATTACCTAACATCATTTTTAATCGTAATAAGCGATAATTCAGATATAGACAAGTTTAAAAAGCAATGAACGCGAGAGTAGCTTATGCTTAATAAAAAGAGTTTTCTGCATCAAATGGTGCTAATATGCACAAAAAGGGCACCACTTTTGTGAACAAACATTTCGATTGTGAACATTTCATGATATATTGTTGTTATGAGTGACAATTTACGAATGTATTTGTGTTTGTCTCACTGTATTCTAAGGATCCAGACCACGTCCGCCCAGTGTGCCGCTTCATGACTCGGAAATGGATCAAAACACGAACAAAGTCTTCGGCCTATCGGACAAAATGAGGAAACTATCATGGATATAACTACTTCGTGGCTAAACACAGATGCAAAAAGCTACATCAAGGCAATTGAAAATCATCCGTTACGTGAAGCATGATTTATGTTTAAATTTAAGTTAAAGTCATCAAAACTGTATAAACAATGTACAGTTTAATCGAAGGGCATTATGACGTTCCATGGTGTTTTTATAAAATAACGCGCAAACCCAATATTCCCTCCCTCTTCAGAAGGATTGTCTGTGAATAACATTGCTTTATAGGATCTGTCAAAATTTCGTCAGTCTCGCTTCCGTTTTTTTGTAATAGGCACGCTCTTATCTTACAGTATTGTGCTTTTGGCGCGTTCCAGGTTTGAGGATGGATACACGATGCACAAATTGGGATTTACAAAGACTTTCAGCTGGAACTTCCTTAAAGTTGAAATGAGCGACTCATCTTTGGCCGATTTAATAATATTCATGTTGAACATTCTACGGCACCAGACTACACCCCTCCAACTCTGTAAAGAATTACTCTGAATGACGATTCAAGAATAAAATATAATTTCTTCATGAAAGTAATTGTATTTTGTGTAGTGATTTTACATTAAATAACATATGAAATGTAACCTGTATAGATATTCCACAATATGTTGTAGACTAAAACAAGGTTCTTTTATCATGTTCATTGTAAGTATTTATATGAACGGTATTTTGATAATGTGTATACATGTCTGTTGTATTTATGTGGGTCGTAGATATGCAATTGCAGAATGTAGTATAAAGTTTGGTATATTAGTAGTGCATTTCTCGAATAAATGGAACTAAAAAATACCTTATTCAATAATTGTGCAGTAGAAATAGTACTTGGGTCACATTTTGACAAAATTGAGTTAGTGATTTGAAGTCGTTACATACCAGGCATTTTTTGACAAAGTTTTGGTCGATTTAACCCTTCCATAGTAGGGGTCAGAGGAGTAATCAATCGGGGTCAAATTTCAACTAGGTGTAATTTCTTCAAAAAGTGTCTTGAATTACTCGTTTTGTCATAAGGATGGAGAAAATATATAATTTATCACGTATTTTGTGTTTTGTTGATGAGATATGGGTCACTTTCCGGTCAAAGGTCAAATGAGGTCAAATTTTAAACAACGTCCAAATTGGACAAATCATATAACAAATTGTTCGTTTTACTGAGGACATTGCAAGAATATATAATGTACAATTAAGTTTGTTTTATTTTCATTTAATTGAGAAATGCATTTGCTTTCTATCGTCTATAGACCCTCGTTGGTACAGCAAAAAGTATTCATGAGCAAAGAATTGATTGATTTACGAAATAAAAAACGCGTATTTAAGGCATCAGTTTGGATAACATAGGCTGAAATCATAGTCTTAAGCAATGTCAACAAATGTGAAGGAAAATTTAGAATGATTGTGACCTGAACGAAATTTCAACAACTTTGAAGGGTGGTATGTCAAAGTGTGTTTTTACTTATTGAAACATCTTACGGGAATTTTATTGTATTCTATGAGGCAAAAAAAGTCGAAACGACACAAGTAAAATAAATCTTCTTGTCAGTGTTGTGACATTATTTATATTTCAACTTGTAACAATGAATGTAAAGTAGCATTATATTTATGGTTTCTCTGTGGTCATCTGTATTTATTGCAACTTATTTCGGAGTGTATACAACTTGAATTTATTTCAATAGTTTTCAAAATTGCTTCACTAGATATTACGTCATTATTGCTTTATTTGCATAGGTGACGAGTCTGATATTTGTTTCATCCCCAATATGTCTGTAAAATTCGTGGGCGCAAATGCTCTCAGGAATTCTATTCAAGTAGGGGGGGGGGCACTCTATTGTTGCATCCAGGTGTGCCCCCCCCCCCATGAATAGAATTTCTAAGAGCATTTGCGCTCATGGTAAAATTTACAGTCTCTTCTTGTACTATACGTAATTGAGTAAAATGTATACGTGTTGTATCTCTGTTGAAAACAAAAATAATAACAAAAAGTCAAGTTTGAAATAAAAAAATGTATGAATGTAACTCATCTTTAACTTGATTAAATTTGGTTAAGATCAAAATTATGTCACCATAATTTATCCTCACATCTCTGAAGGTTAAAAAGCCACCCTTCCCCTCCCCTGTGTTGAACAGTCACTTTCCCAGCATGTGCGCCGTTTGTTTTTTGGAATGTGAGGAAAGAAAGACCTTTTTTCTTCAAATTTTGTCCTCTTTTGGATTTTCCTCACGTAACAAAGTCCAGTCTCCTTGGTTGTTTCATAAAAGACTCTACAGTCATTTGTTGTCACTTTAGCAGCCGGTAGAACATGTCGTGGCTGCAGTGGATAATTAATGCAAATGTGTCTGTATTTGCGTGTAACCTCGTTCTTATCTATTTTTTCGAGGAAAACAGCTCTCGGTTAAAGCCACAGGTTAACAATGACCACAGTTAGAAAAAATGTGAGATACATAATCCTCCATGCTCCAAGTGTCTTTGATAAGGTCAAAAAATGAAGCCCTGAAAAAATTGCATTTCAAAATGATTATTTGATGCTTTAAAAAAGTGAAAATATACAAGTTGACCGTATTCACCTGCCCATTTCCTCACATAGACTTACTGTGTGTAGATCTAGGTTATTTTGTACTCCACCCGAGTACTAATTGTTTATTCATTCATATCTTGCCAGTGGCAGCATACATGTTCATTTTTTTTGTATTCTAGGGTGTTTATTTGTCGATCTAAACACTACTATGCAGCTCAGATAACAAAGTTTGACTTTTTTTTATTTCAAGCTCCAAAATGTTAGCCTGTGTCTTTAAGTTGAATTGTCCCTCGACACTGCATCTAACTTGATGTTCTTTCCTTGTCGAATGGTTGAATACAATATCTATCACTTACCTTTACCTATTTAAGTAAAGGTTAATTAGCCTATAGCTATAATATAAGTACCATTCCGTGCCTTTTTACTGCCTTTCAATTTATAATGGAGATATTGTTCTTTGAAATTTATTGCATGAATCAGCCTGTGTATTGTTTATCGTCGATAGTACGCAAAATGTGACTGTGAAAAAGTGCGAAATAAAACAAATTGAAATCATCCAAGTTTATTTGCGTAAGTACAGGGTGTTTGCTTTAAAAAAGGATTGAGTTGCGATTGAAATACTATTCCTTTCCCATAGAGAAATACATACATTATGTACATGTATACATATAAACATACACACTTTGAAATTGCACTGTACCAATTGTAACAATAGCAACACCGTACAGGGTTACATTTTGTACCCTATTGGGTGCAATGTTAACCCCTTTAGAGTTACCTTGCACCTTTAGTCATGAGGAATTGCTAGGGGCTTGCCACTGTTATATTTCTGCACCTCAATTGCACCTTAAATTCTTGAGTGTAATATGTACATATACACATGCACAGACATACACATATACATACATACAAAAACAGATACATACATTCATAAATATATTTATTATACATATGGTACTTCTGTAATAATCTTATCATTATCAGAATTAGCATTATCATCAGTAGCAGAAATAGTATCATTAGCACCAGACGAAGAAGTATGGGTCCAGCGATATTTCTGTTCCAAACGCAAGCGCCTCGAGGCAGATTTAAGTAAAGACTAATATCCACCCAATCTTTCAAATGCCCATGTATGGAAAACCAGCCCTCTGAATAATAAAACCTATAGCAAAGTTAACATTACATGCAAATCAATTCTTCAACCAGTTTCATATTTACACAGGATAAAGCTCAATTTTGCCATGGTCCAAAGAAAAGGGGCCAATCGCCTGAAAACTTTTGCGTAATAGCAGCTCTCATTGCTGTCTCCGTTTGATCGGCTGCAGACGGCTGCTATTTAAATTTTCATAACGTCATGACAAAACGAACACAATGAATTTAGCTATCAAATTCGTTGGACTTACTTCATATTCGCTCCTCTCAACCTGTGTGAAAGAGAGCAAGTTGGTGTGGAATCCCAGCAGTGCAGTCTCATTGAAGCGAAAGAACAACAATGCAGGGGACAAAAAGTAAGTGTGTACAGAGAAAATATGATGAATGCACGTGTATGATGTCTTGAAAATGTATATTGTGGTACGCCAAGATGAAAGCGTTAAAATATATGAAGATGCATAGACTCGGTCTGTATATTGAAATTTAAGAAATTTATATATGGCATATACTTTATTTTATATTATTGTGGAGTTATCAATCATTGCTGCCACGTTTCTTGCTAAAATCCATGACTTTCATATTGAATCTCTGTCTTTCATCATTTGTTAGATGTGCTACAAACATTGCCCATTTTTATTACTGTGTAAAACGTAAACTATGCAATTTCTGCTGGTGTCTTTCTTTTTTTTCTGTTTTAATCGTGTTTTTTCCAATATTGGCTTCGCGGTTTTATTATTTTGAAAAATCTACATGGCTACTCAGTATAAATCACTATTATGGCTTGATTCTGTCTGTTGTATTCTGACATCTCTCTTACTTTCATATAAAATAGTTAATTTTACTGGACATCAGGAAGATATAGAAATAAATTGCTGTGATAGGTTGTTAGCAGAGATATCTGTATGAAAGCGGCTTCATCACAAAACTTTCTAAATCCCTTTTCCACCAAAATTGAGTTATTAACATTAACACAGTTACCAACTACCTATCTCGCGATAGATTGACATGTGTAGCTACACAAGGGAAGTTCTGTACAAGCTATCTCGGGTTTTACTTTTATTTTTCCATAGGTGCGTGTACAAATTCGGGCAAAAAGACGCATTTTTCGTTAAAGTTACAAAAGTGCCACCAATCCCATTTTGCAATAAAACGTAGTTTTATGACTGTGATGTTCAATTTCCACTGAAGAAGATCAACATATTCAAAGTCGTTTATTTGTTTCCTTGTTTCACATATTTTAGAAAACTGTTGCCACGGACCAGGCTTTCCAACGCCCAAAGCCGCCATGCGGGGACCCCGTGAGAAGCTTCTTTACGTAGTTGGCGTCCGCCGGAACACTGGCGTCAAGAAACCCGACTTCTTGGCTACTGTTGATGTGGATCCCGAATCCCCAACATTTTGTCAGGTGAAACGTTTGATAGCCAAGGACGGAGACATTTATTTATTCATTCGGTCATGTATGAATACAACTATATAATGTATAGATTTATACTTCATGATCTGAAAACTGGAAACTTCCTAAGTATGTTATACTTTCAAGGAAAAACTGGAACAGTAATTATAATTCTATTGATAGATATGTAAGTCAAAATGCCGAGAAATTGCATTGATGGCAATAAAAATGACAGACAAATTGTTTATTTATGAGAAATTACACATTTATCAGTCCCTTCATCTTGCAAAGTCGAACAAAATGTTGTCATATGGACATTTGTATAACTGTTGTTAATGAAATTAATTCTGAATATTATAGATTATACACCGATTGAACATGTTGGACTATGGGGACGAGCTGCATCACTCGGGCTGGAACACATGTAGTAGCTGCTTTGGCGAAGTCTCCAGGTCGCGGAACCGCCTCTTTCTACCAGCCTTGAAATCCTCTCGCGTTTACATCATTGACACTGGTACGAATCCAAGACAACCGACTATATTCAAGGTAAAAAAAAAATAATTACAGCATAGTATAATAGACGACCATAGTACCCCTGACTACTGGTTATAAAGTTTTTCATAAATGTCAAATCCTTATTTGCATCTCACATTTGACAATTACCAATTTACTTCACCTTCATTGTACTGCATTATAATATGTCATCTTTATTGTTCAACAAGTGAAAAAATGTGACAGGAGACACACATAATTGGATATGATAGAACCCAGGACCATGAACAACAACAAATGAAATAATAATTGGTTATCACATCAAATGTTGTTATTCTCTGTGTATAAAAATGTTGAATTAAATCTTACCAAAATAATGAAGGGTTGATGTTTTTTTTATTATTAGATCATTAAAGAAGACGATATTGGTTCTAAAACAGGCCTATCACTCCCACACTCCACGCACTGTTTGGCGAATGGTGACGTCATGGTTAGTTGCCTGGACGACTACAAAAACAAAGGAGAAGGGAAAGGTACAGCACAATATAACATACGTAATTTCTGCTTACTATACTTACTTTAAGTAACTTATTTTTTGATGAGATTCTCCACCCTATACTAGTGATAAATGGGAGTTACATATTATTTCCTCTTTTTTACTGCTATGAGAACTCTACACTCCCATGAAATACTGGAAACAATTATTGCATTTAAGCGTGGTAGAATTGTGTCTTTTGTATAGGTAGACTAGAAATCCGTGAAGTAACCCAATTTTTGTTGATTTACATAAACCGACAAAAATAGGAGAAGTAATATAAAACAAGCTATAGCATCAACTTTTCAACAAGTTGTCAATTGTTTGAAGATATTAGTATAATTTCGAATTGTTTCACATTTAGTTTTTCCTAATATTGTCGGACAATATTTGCGTCATTCGGTAGCCTCCCAAAACAAAATAATATTTGTCAAGTATAAACGTGTTTTGAATTATTTAAAGAATCTGATGACTGCAACGCAGTTTCATGTACTTATAATATGTGTTTAACAAAATGTGCAACCTTTAAACATGTACTTAAGAGGTTTTATCGTACTACAAGCAAGTAGAAATCGGTTTTGACGAATTGGGAACTTTGGACTATATTTGCTCAAGATTGAACACGTTACCACTAACGTTTTCTTCTGAATTGGCGACTGTTTATTAAAGCATGTAATCATTCTGTTTGGTAAGAAAGGCGTAAGTAATGATGTATAGAAAGGAGGAATTTAATGTAAATACTATAGGCATACAAACATGCGGTCTTTTATGTATTCCCCAAACTTACGGAGCTTCTAAAATCACCCCTCTGTGCAACATGCTGGTTTTCCACCTCTTTCCCCGTTTCTTCACATCGTTGAGAGTGTTACTTATTTCACCAAAACTTGTTACTGTAACGGAAATCATTTGTAGGCGATGGTTGTCAAGAAAAGCTCATACATCAAAGCTATTCCATGCAGTAGGCCTACTTAGGGTTACAAGTTGTTACTGAGTTATTCCTTTCGTTTTTTTTTTTTTTTTTTTTGGGGGGGGGGTTGTACGATTTTACGTAATATACAACAGCATAGCCAAGGAAACATTTAAGTTTACTTATAGTTAAGTACGTAAAATTACTGATCTACTTAAAGTAAAAACAACAACAACAACTGTTTTAAGTAATTGACATTATTTGCACATTTAACAAATTAAAAGAACAGTTTTGGAGTTTTGGTATTTGTGTTGTCTCTTTTTTTTCGTAATTTCGGGAATTGTTACAATAAGAATCTTTAACTAACGGGAGGAATCATTGACATCGTGTGTGTTGGTTGATTCATGTGCAGGAAAGCCGGGGCAATCGGTGCAAGTCCTCTTGTATGCAAGTTAATTTGGAAAAACATTTTTGTTCTAAATGAATATGAAATATACTTATTAAACATTTTACTCGTAGAGGTCATTACCATGAAAACATAATGATCTGTAGCTTCCGTATCCTGTATAAACTTTAACTTGAAAAAGTACTGTCCTACTTTGGCAAATGGGAAATAAGTGGAAATAGTGTTAGAGAAATTTAAATCTCTCATTTACATTAAAATAAATACAGTTTCAAGACATTTTAACTTAAATATCTCTCTTTCAACAGAATGAGTATTTCTCGTCCAAATTTGCTTAAATGTTTAAATAACCGCAATAATTCATAGTTGAGTGATTTGCTCCACGCGACCCCCACACTTTTTTAATTGCAATGTTTTAAGTCGATTCTGTTTTTTTTTCTCTCTAGGCGGATTTATGCTGCTCGATGGCAAGTCATTCGATATTAAGGGTAACTGGGAGTTTGAAGGAGATCATGCCAGATTCAACTATGACTTTTGGTACCAGCCCTATCACAACGTGATGGTCAGCTCAGAGTGGGGAGCTCCAAAAGCCTTCGAGAAGGGGTTTGATCCCGAAGACGCGGCCAACAGTAAGACTTTACTGCCCCCTCCCCCCTTTACCATCCCCCACAAAAGGGTCATGGGTCATGGTGAATTTAACACCCAGGGTTTGCTGGAATAATATTCACGTTGTGTTTGTTTGTTTTTTGGAAAGCAAAACGAAATATCGTTCGTAACACCACAAGTATACATTTACCCTAAAGTCCCGGCACAAAGTGTGACTTAAAGGGAGAAGGAGCCAGCAACTAACAGGCACAAGTTAAGAAAAAATGACATTGTGAGTATTTTATCCCGGGATAAAACTTGCAGAAACAGCTATAGGGGGAGGAGCTTTTCGATTGAAACAGTGCATACATTACCACTGTGCGACTAACACACGTCGGGTGGTATGCATCGGTCACGCATGGTCTTCTCCAGACCAGTGCACGTGCGATCTGATTGGTTGCAAGAACTCAAATATTTTCTTAGTTGCTGGCTCCTTCTCCCTTTAATGTAATAATACCACATTATGTTTGTACACAAGTTTAAAACGAAGGTGGAAGTAAAATAACATGGTGTCCTCTCTTGAATCAAATAAAAAATGGACACAACTGTTTTCTGAAAATCTAGTGCAGTAGGTTTCACCGTACCATTCAATAAATGCCAACGTTCTTATTAGCTGTATAAGTTAAAAAGGTATTGGGGTTTAATCGACCTTTGATCTTAAGTGAACTACTATATTTAACAGTCCCTTTTGGAAATGTGCTTACATGGTGTAGATTCATGGACTTATGCTTTTTCCAATATTCAGAAAGAATAACTTTGAATATTGCAGACTTCTGGCATTGAAATGAAAGATCCTTTGGTATTGCATTTGAGATTATTACACAAGGCGTAACTGCCTAGTATGCATAAACTCATGTGTCTAATAAAATTCAAGAGTAAAAAAAATATAATTCAAAGTATCTTTTTGCAATTCATGAAAACACATATGCTTCTCACTCGTTTCTTTGCATTTTTTTTTATTTTTCTTTCCAAGGGGCTGGTTAGCTCTGTTATATGGATGTTCATTTAATCGTAAAACAACCCTTTCAACGTTGTCGTTCAAAGGAACTGGGTCAACACATAATACTTTGGCTATTGTTGCCTGTGAAATATGACATATTTATACAAGTCACTTGGGTAGTTTACACAAATTTTCAGATAATGACATTTTCACAAAAGTCCGTGCAGAATGGGAGAAAATGACAACGTGAAATAACTCAATCGAGACCACATTTGTGTATGAGTATTTTTGGGGGTCTTGTATTATACATAAACTTACAATTATAATACAAGTTTATGGTCTTCTTTCGTGTCCGTCATCTACACAAATCCAAAAATATATTATATTTCATAATAATACAAAAAGTAATAAACAGCAAAAAAGATAAAAGAGCAAGAAAGTACTTGCACCACCCATCAGTGCCATCACAAATCCCAGCTCTACCCTGGTAAGGCCCGGTAGCCTCTCGCCGTTCCCCAACTATTTAAGGGGGCACGCCCAGTTGGTCTTTACTCACAGGAGCTCTAACATTGAGGCCACCAGGCCCCACCTGAATAGCCAATGAGAATGATAGGTGGATGCCAAAAAAATACTAGATATAATAGATACATGTATTTGGCCACGACTTTGCACACCGCAGGTCCTTCTCATTTGCAGCCATTACATCATCTTGACTGCACCGTTCCTCAAGATTTGGGCATTGAAAGAGGTGTTGCATGATTTGCGATGCGCCACAGTCGCAGTTTTTGTTGTCATCTTCTGTGCATCCCCATTTTCTCATGTTAACTTTGCACCGACCATGGTGTAATGGTGTAATTGTTATACGCCTCTATACTTGACAGTGCTTTGTGCATACGTTTATCACTTGTCCAGCCACATAGAACAAACTTGAGATTTCGAAGTCAAAAGTAAACGTTGTGATTGATGGATTGATTGATTGATTGATGGACAGATTGATTGATTGATTGATTGATTGATTGATTGATTGATTGATTGATTGATGGATTGATGGATTGATTGATTGATTTATTCATTGATTTATTAATTAATTAACTGAAGAATTTATTGAATGATTTATTGATTTATATACCGATTTATCCAGTGGTAATTCTGTATAAAGCATAAATACAGACTACTAAATATATTCATACAAAGGAGAAACATTGCATAATGCAAACATTATTATGAATTACGTAAAATGAAAGAAAAAATTATAAATTAATTAAAAATTATAATTAAAGTTAGTACATAAAAGCTGACATTGAGGGACGAAATGATATCATAGACGTACAAAACAAGAAAAAACGTAAATGAAATAACTCTATACGTTGTAAATCTAAATACATGATGACCTAAATTACTTGTACAAGTAATTTGCCACAAGAGGTCTACGGTAACACGTCCAGAGCTGTTGTGGAAACACATAAAAAGCTCTCATTCTTGTTTCTTTCCAACTTTGTATTATTCGAGTCCAGATTTATATGGCCATAGCATCAACGTTTGGGACTGGACAACCCACAAGCACCTACAGGAGATCGATCTCGGCACTGAGGGCGCTATACCACTCGAGATCCGCTTCCTGCACGATCCCAGGGCATCCGAGGGGTTCGTTGGCTGTGCGCTGGGATCAACCATCTTCAGACACTTCAAGACGTCGGTAATAATAAGAATAATCACAAAGTCTTATTTACCTAGGGCAGCCTCTTCAGTGATAAACTGTGTTCATCTCCCAGAGGTCATAGTGTCCACTTTCCACCAATTCCCTATTTCACATCTACGTGCGGTTATTTTCCCACCTAATGGACCCCTATCTCGGGCCTTATCAAGAGTCTTTCAGAAATACCTTCCCCTGTTACAACTTTCTCATGTATTTAGTAGGAATTCTACAAAAGTACCCCTCTATTATAGCCTTTTCCAAGCGAATTTCACTGGAGAAGCTGGACCGAAAATGACCCCTTACCTAAAAAAAAAAAAAACTGGCAGGCGAATGTAGCCTATACCCGCCCAAGGAAAGAGCGGACCCGGGAAATCACTAAACCACGACACGTCCACAAATATGGAGAACTTACTATCTCTGATATTTAGATAAAGGTTTTTGCCTTTGGGGATATAACTTAGTTTTTACCGAAAATGTTACTAAAAATGGACAATGGTGTTAATCATTCTGGAATAATATTAAAAAAAGGGGGGTTAAAGTTTAAACAAGATGCAGTGTCACACCGGAATTTAGTTGCTTCATGAAATAATGATTTTAGTAAGCAGTGTTTTATAATACTCACAGTTAATCAGTGAATATACAAGAAATTAATAATCGGCCACTGGACCTATATATACCGACCACAAAATATGTTTAAACCTCCTGCCCCCCCCCATCTAATTCCTGGATCTGACCCTGCATGACGTGTCGGTCTTTGCATTATCATTTAACTGTGATTAGACTTTAAAGCTCAGTGACATGATTGGGATAAATATAAAATGCCTTTAGAACCAAACTGGTTGAAAGATAAACCAAATGTACACCATCTGGAGTGGATCTCCTGGCTGGAAGGATTTGTCTGGAGTTTGCCGACGTAAGGAGAATCAAGCATGAACAAGCCAGCAGTTTAATTTTGTCGGGGCACGATAGATTTAATCCCTATAGAAGGCTACGCTACAAATTGGTCTGTTACAACGCATACTTGATGGACATTATTTTAAAATGAGTCAACTTTTGAGTACAAAATTTTCACAATAGAATCCCTGCATAGTTTCCTTAAATTTTAGAATAGATTCACCCCAAGTTGAGGACTACCCCCAGTCATGCCATTCGCCTTTAATGTTAACACGTGTTGTTGTTTGCTTCTATTTGTTTGCATGTGCAGGAGGGAACATGGGCAGCAGAGAAAGTGATAACTGTTCCGCATAAAGAAGTTGAAGGATGGTTACTGCCGAAAATGCCAGGTTTAATTGTTGATCGTTAATGCAATTCTTGAGTCTCAGTTGAAAATCTCGACGATTAGGGGCGCCTTCTGCGCTAACCCACGTCCACGGGAGGCTTATGCCGAAGGGGTGGGTGATGTCGCGTCGCGTCGCGTTGACGTTAACGCGAACTTTCGTCCAAGACCCCCCCCCCCCCTCGGTTTGGCCGAAAGGGTGCGTCGGGAGCGCCACGTCGCGTCGCATTGACTGGAACGCGACCTTTCGTCCAAAGCCTAATAGCAAAGTCATAATTAATAAATATAGGGTTATTTTTCAGTGTTATTTTATTTTCAAATGAAACACAAAACTCGTTTTATATAATTATATTTGTCAAACATTGCCAATTTGCACGTAAATAGTGGATTTCAATCATTTAAAGCATTGCCAATATTGAGGATTTCTTATTTCTCTTTGAAAAAAAAATCCCTGCGATTGACTGGTTCATTTGCTTTTTTAGTGATGGCGTTAAATAATTATACATCGATATAATGAAAAATAATGTGTAACTAATAATAATTAAATAATACAATAATTAATAATAAATGATATAGATAATAATATTAATAAATAATAATAAATTAACAATAATAACCAACAACAACACAATAATACCGTAGTACAACAGTCTGCCTTGCACCCCCCCCCCCCCCGCGTTCGCTAGACGGTACTTCCGTCAAACAAAAAATGAAAAAAATTTCTGCTCTTTTTTGATCTGCTTGTGATGGACTGATGAGGTTATTATTGTGTTCTTCGCTCTTGAAACTTCAATTCCACCTTCCCCCAAGCCCCAAACCAGGCTTAACTTTAGTTAAAAACTGCCACCACAGGCTCACAAGAAGTGCACCTCTCCAAACCAGCCTCTTGATGTCCCATTTTGTGATAATTGCTAAAGCGCCTCGTATCTCCCGATGAAGCGGCTTCTCAGCCACAACAGTCACAACCACGAACGCGACACAAAGCTACATTTATACCATGCACTATTGTGAGTTTCCTCGCGACTACATACACATTGGCCTAATAGTACATGTATATCCTCGCGAGTACCTGTCACAGAAATACAGAAATGTGGTTTGTTAAGCACTTGGAGCCACATAAATTCCTCACGAGTCAAGACAGGCTCGAATGGTACAACGAATATTCCTTGAACACATTTTATTGCAGCCAAATGCAAATCTATTTCATTGACTCAATTCGAAGAAGAAATTATGAAACCTTTCTGTATTTTGATGTTCGCAATTCTCGGGAGCCATCTTGCGTGACGTCACAGCCTCGAATACGATAGAACGATAACTGCCAAAGAGTACAATTTCAATTGGCATGATTGTGTGAACGCGAACTTTCGTCCAAAGACCCCCCCCCCCCGGTTATGTTCGGAAGTGTTATCTTACTGACGCACCCTAACGGCAATTTATTTAATGCAATGGCTTTATGAAAAATTTTAAGTAAAAGGATCTTAATTTAGTGTCAAGAGAACAAAAGAAATGATTCAAATGAACCCTTTGCCAGTTTCTGTTAACAGGGAGCAATAAACTGTTGCTCCAAAAAAACCATATCTCTTGGCTGGAGTATAAGAGCCAAGAAGTACATTGTACACATTCTTAGGAATTTTCTTGTAATTTAATAGGTTTACAACAATGGTGTCGTGAACGCCAACAATATCAACATCAAAGTTCACCATCCATTCTTCTGGAATATTTTTCATTAAAAAAATAAATTTCCTTCTATCTGAAGGGGGGATGTCAAAATCTAATACCAATTCTTCAAAAAGTTTGTGACCAGGGAGGAGTGGATTAAACAAATCGGCAATGGTACAAATACCTTTATCATACCATACATCATAAAAGAAAAACAGGTT
>JZLH01S0143701.1:5975-17483 GCA_001188425.1 Eucidaris tribuloides | reverse complement strand
AATCAGCAGTATAGAATAATACTGCTGTTCTCCTCGGGGTGCTGGCATGACGGTGTAACAATCGATTTTAATTATAGTGCACTAGATACAATAACAACTACAATTATCATTATAACAGTGAACCAACCCCCACCCCTATCCCATGTAAAAAAAAATCCCAAGGAGTTTGTTCTTTATAACTTTTATCCGAAATGTGAATATAATTTTACATAGATGAGTTCATCTAAAATATTATTTAAATAATGTTTGAAAGGATCTTACATTGCGGCATTTACGGATTTTCATTGGGTAAATATTTTATTTGTGCGAAGTCTGCATTGTATTGAGAAATCAAAACTTCACAAATTCTTAACAAAAACCTTTCTTTAACCAACAGCATCGATATACAAAAAATGTGACAATGTATTACTGTATTTAAAAAAACAAAACAGACATTTTTATAAAGCATGGACGTATTGTTTAACCAAGGATTGAGATAAATGCAGGGCCGATATCATAAGCAATAAACTGATTGATACAGCCCGAAGGCGGGGAGCTGACATGAAAAACCATAATTACACCAGTCCTATGTATGGAATAAGATTCACGTATTCTAGGAAAATTGATTTCTTTATACTATGAAAATGGTATAGGGAGAACAACATGTGGAAAGAGGAAGAGTGAAGAAAGAAAACCAAAAACAAAAGAAATTGCAACTGGGTGCAGTGTGTGTGAGTGCCCAGGTTGAGAAGTTTACAAATATTTGGATATAAGATATTTTTTAAACAAAGCTTTGAAAGATAAGAGAATGCAGAGAGGGTTTGATATTTGTAGGTATATCTATTCAGAAATTCTGGACCATGGTGTCTTATCGATTTAAGGTAAAATTATTTTGCGGTTGTAAATGGAGTCGATGAGTGTCCGGTGGACTATGAATGATATCTTTATTGTACACAAAATATTTCGAAAGGATTGGTATAGAATTGGTAGAAAATTTGAAAAGTGTGATATATCGTCAATTTTTAATAGTACTTTAAGTTAGAAATATGGGGATCAGTATGAGCTAATAATTTGAATGGGTACAGATGCGAGATGCTTTCTTTGGAGGCGAAATATTTGTTCTATTCAACTTTTATATCTATCTCACGCAACTAATGTTACATAAGCAGAATACGACAATATGAAGGAATTATAGATCATAACAGAGTGATTTTTGAAGTAAATTCAAATTTATGCAAAAATACTAAAATATCTTTTCGAGTCTAACATTGCAATTATTACAAATTGGACTATTCAGAAAAATTGAGTCGATTAAGAACACCCTAAAAATTTTGTTTCTTGTTTTCAATATGGCTATGTCATCAATGAAAATGTTGGGTTAAATTCCTGTTTAGACTGCATGTGCTTGAAATAGCATTTAATTTGTTTGTTATATTAGGAAAGTTATTGGGATTAAATCCATAACTGATATTTTTTTAATTCTAGATTTAAGGGTTGTTATGAGAATATTAGAGCTCTTATGTTAAAAATAATGTTAGTGTCGTTGCAAACAAAGGTATTTAACAAAGGTGAGGCATTACCATAATTCATATATATAAAAACAGTAGGGGGCCTATTATAAATCGATAAATCGATATCCCCCTATAGAAAAATGTTCTTTTACAATTATTGGTTTTAGGTTTTGGTAGATGTAGATTTTGGTTCAAACGTAGAGCATATTGGGACCTCCTTATCGTTATGTTTTCAGTCATATATTCAGGGGTAAGATTATGAAACACTTTATAAATCATTGTGCACAAATGTTTTTTATAACGGTCACCCCAAAAATTCCAGTTCAATAAATGATGAATATATTAATTTGATATATACGAAAAAGGGTTTATTTTCAAAATAATTCTGCCCGCCCTGTTTTAGAGTTTTTGTGAGAGCAGAAGGGAATTTTTAGGAGCTGATTGCCAAACTATGTCACCATAATCGAAATGCGGAATAATAATGGCTTTATATATTAAATTTAAGCTTGATTCATTTAAATTATATCGTAAACGACCGAGAAAGCCAATAAGAGTACCATACCGAGAGGTGCTGAAACTACACTGTAATGGTGTAGAAAAGTAAGCACCTGGCACTTCTTGGTGTTAATTTGACACTGCAGTTGGTGATATTTTTGACGCTGCGCTGGTGTTAATTCAACAATAACACTGCATGGTGCAACGATTTAACACCGGCCCGGTATAGTTTCAATACCAGTCTGTGTGGTCCTCTAAGTTGGAGCGGCGTTACTTTGGTGTAATTTTTTTCACACCTTTTTTCCAACATCAAGTAGTTTAGCGGGAAATTCTTATTCTTCTTGTTGAAGTTGAACATCAACAAGAATTAATAGGAACTAATAAACCCCCTTAAAAGATTATGAACTGACACCCATGGGTGTAAATGTAACACCATAAATGAGCACTGGAAGTTTAACTCCACTTCGGGGTTATATATTTAATACCCGTCTATTTGCATTGTCGAATATACGGTTAAAAAGAACAAAATGTTGTCGATCGTCTTCCCTCAAGACTCGCAACTAATTAAGGCAGAAGAAATATAATTTGATACATTTATCTCAGATTTTAAAAATCATAGATCTCAGTAAAAGGGTGATGCAATTGCATACGCAGTCTGTGATTTACAATTTTAAATTTACATATCAAGTCTTATTACCTTTAAGACAAAATTGAAGAATATTATAAGCACATCTATTCACTCGTGCGTTAACTGCCATTGTGTATTATGTGATGTGTATGTTCTACAGTGTGTCTCAAAAAAAAAAATGGTCCAATCGGGAGAAAAATATTTAAGGTATGTAATTTTCTCAAAAGGTATGTGTATTTGGTATCATATCAAAGCAGAATAAATTTCCTTTCTGATAAACCTAGTCCCATTCAATTTGCTTTTCTAAGTTAAAAGTTATGATTTCTTTTGTGCAGTCAGGCAAAATCACGTTTGTCCCACGTTTGTGTATTGGTCATAATGACAACTGGATTATTGGAATTGTTACTTACAGAACTCATACAAATTGAATTTTAACAATCAATCATTAAACAAATAACAAATGCCTTTTTGCCTTCAATATGTTTATTTATGATAATCTAGTAAATGAAAAATCAAATACAAATAACCCTTACTCGGCATTGAAATGATATTGCACATGTTCATGTCTTCTGTTTACCAGACTGCATTCAAACTGACATGTGATTGAACATCATCATTTATTAGCCTTTTGTCAAAGTGTATGTACCCTCCTTTGTACTTCAAATAAAGGAAATCAGAAATGTACAACCTGAAAATAGTGTTATTCGTTCAATATAAATTGAATATTTTTCACATTCTCATTGGGGTTTCTCTGTTAAACAATATGCAGAAACTGCATGCACATGTACGGCACATACAGTATACTGGGACAAATGCTATTTCGCGTCATTGCAGAAAATTCAATATATCTCAGGATTGATACAACCAAATGAAATGAAATAAATTGCACTGAGAAGTATGTTCTTTTAGCTTTATGCCAATACCTAATTTGACTAGGTGGTATATGGTTTTCATATATTAAAAAAATAATTTCCGATTGGACCATTTTTTTTTTGAGACGCACTGTACATGGGACTGGCCTTCCATGTGCCTCCATTAAGGTACCATTGATTTACTCAAGTAAGTAATCATGGTTATTTAATATGTATGAAGTGGCTGTTTTATCCCTCCACCCCAACTTCCTGAATCATCGTACACGTGCACTAAAACATACATGATACAATCCATTATCTCAAATCACACTATGGTTAATGCAAAATGATGTACAAGCTACGCAGTGTTTATTGAAAATTAATCACAAAGAGAACTATTAAAATATTCAATAATCAGTTAATAGCAGGATGAGTAAAATCCACATCTTAAATCAACCATTACTGCAGTAACAAAGAGCACCAGTATTATCAATATCTGCCCTCTCCGAAAGACTGCAAAAATATGAAAATGTAAACAAAATACGAATATATTTTTGACTTCTCACAAAAGGTGCCGGAGGCATCATGTTTTCAGATTCTCAACCTGGCTGTCCGTCTGCTGTCGTTTACGTTACAGTGATAACTTAAGAACAGCTGATCGGAATAAATATAACTTGACACAGGGATTTAGTGTAAAAATTAATCAATTACATTTTGGATTTGAAAGGTCAGAAGTCGAAGATTATAGGTTTTTTTTACATATATAATTTCACATCGTTACCTTGATTTTTACACAAGGTGACCTGTGACCTTTTGACCTTTAACCCCTTGACTCCAAATTTTAGTGAGCGCGTGTGTTTTCGGTAAATACATACTTCAATCCAGTTTCATAAAAACCCATCCGTCAGTTTTTTTTGACGGACGGACAGACGGATGTATGGACAGACGGACGGAAGGACAGACGACCCGAAAAAAAAATGCCAGCGGCCCAGCTGAGTCATAAATCAGTAAACTGTAAAATCGAAACCAAATTCAATATTTCGTTCTAAATACAGCATTCAATCTTTCGGTTTTTAAGAATATAATTTGACCCAAAACAAAATGATGACTTATTTCCTCTTTTCAAATGGATGAAATATTCTGATCTAAATTTTCTTGTACTTGCAGATTGAATGATTTCCAGACACACTGATAAGAGATTTGTGTGTGTGTTTGTTTGTATATTTGTGTGTGTGTCTCTGTGTATGTGTTTGTTTGTATATTTGTGTGTGTGTCTTTGTGTATGTGTGTTTGTGTGTGTATGTGTGTCTTTGTGTTTGTGTTTGTGTGTGTGGTAGTGTGTGTGTGTATGTGTGTATGTGTGTGTGTGTGTGTGTGTGTGTGTGTGTGTGTGTGTGTGTGAGTGTGTGTGTATGTGTGTGTCTGTGTCTGTGTGCTGGTGCGCTGTAGGACTACTAAGTTTTTAACGGGGTTCACAGTGCACAAAGAAATTTAAGATTTGTGCTTGTTCTTCTAATTCCCGTGTGAAATTATGATGATGATGGTGATGATGATCATAAGAATAATAAACATGATAACGATAATAATGATAATAATTATAAGAAGAAGAACAATAATAAATACTACTACTTTTCGTGAACTTGTTCTAATATACAACACATCCCTCGACCCGAAGAGGGTATTATTAATCAATCATTTCCCTCAGACGATTATACAAAATAGAAAACTCAAATCAAGGACATATTTAGTGCGATAAAAATAAATGAACGGTGTTTTACCAGAAGGCATGACACACCGGTGTGTACATCTGGAGAAACAAGTATCTCAGAATTTGGTTATTTTGGTTGACCAAGTATAGATGTAAAAATGACCATCGGGTGTTGGAAATTTTGGAATGTTTCCATCAAATAATCTTTTTACATTTTTAGAATATCACTAAATATCAGGTTTAAAGTCACTGTATATGTAAGTCAGCCTAAATGTAATTAATTCGCAAAAGCCAGTTGTGGCTAAACTCGTAACATAAAAGCATACAATCCGTAACTAAAACAGTTTATAAAAAATAGCATCTTTTTTCACCTTGCTAAGAAAAATGACTTGTTTCTTTAAATATCATTGTTTTAATATAGTTGTATGATTTGATAGTACTATATTATACCAGCAATTTATACAGGTAGAGCTTACTTCCTGCATGGAGGTTTAAAGGTTAGTGACATGATTGGGAACACTTGAAAATGCCTCAAGAACCAAATGAGTTGAAATATATACCAACTATACACTAGCAGGAGTGGATCTCCCACCTGGGAGGATTAGTCTGTAATTTGTTTACTTCAGGAGAATCAAGCATAAACATAGGAGTATCTTAATTTTTTCCGGGGATGATAAAAATAAGCCCCATAGAGAGCCACACAGCAGGTTTCCGTGCTACCAGTGATATTGACATTGTTTATTTTAGAATAAGTCAACTTTTGACTACAAGATTTTCACAGGAGAATCCTTGCATAGTTTACTTGATTCTAGAGTAGTTTCAGCCCATGTTGAGGACTACCCCCAATCATGTCATTTACCTTTAATATATAATGAAAGAATTATGGCTATAAGAATAATGTATGTTAGTTCCCTACAGTGTATTTCACTTTTATATACAAATCCATCATTGCTCTTTATACAGTTATATGATTTGATAGTACTATAGTATACCAGCAATTTATACAGGTAGAGCTTACTTCCTGCATGGAGGTGATATTAATAGATAATGAAATAATTCTTGCTATAAGAATAACATATGGTAAAATATATCCCTATTTCACTTTTATACACAAGTTCCAGTGAATGTTTCAATTTCACCCCATTCACTTCATGCCGAGTTCTAACAACTCGTAGTTTCGTCTTCCTCTCATAAATTATCTTGTCAACTCGTTGGTGCCTTTAAACTTCTGTAGAAATTTTATTTTGACACGAGTCAATTTGTGCGCAGTTACGAATCAATATTGTGAAATGTTCGCCTATTTGATGGCAAGAAAATCAACAACATTTTTACTTCAACCAATTCCATGAAATCATATATACAGCAGTGCCATATTCATGTATTTACATCATAGAAAGACTTCTGAAGTATTTACACGTATACATCAATATTAGAAAGACTTTTGAAGTATTTACACGTATGAAGTATGAGCCAATCATGTGAGTGTCGAATTTGGTGTATAAAGCATTAATAACCAATTAATTAGTAACAACAATACTCTAAATGCCTAGTAAATGCCGATAATGCAAGTATGGAACCTTTGCTTAAAGCCCAAGTTAAGTTTTTTTTTTTTTTTTGAAAGCTTTATGCCCAAAGGTCATATCACACCAAAATGTCTTTTTTTTAAATTAAGTTAAGAGAAAAAATCTCGGCGGCTCCCCCCGAGATTCTTGTCATTACTTAATTTTAAAAAAAACCTCCGAAAGACATTCAGAATCTGTTATTGGTGTGATATGACCTTTGGGCATAAAGCTTTCAAATAAAAAAGAAAATCCTCAAAACTAAACTTGGGCTTTAACATGCTTCCCATAATATACATGTAGCTGTAACATTCCCAAATGAACACATAATGTTACAATGGTATATTAAAAGTTTTATGAGAGATAAGTTCAACAATAGACTGGTTAATGACATAATTCAGTTTTAATAGAAACCCTTTCCCGGGACTTGGCCGACAAAGCAACAACTAACGTACACATGTCAGATTGAATTGTATTCATTATCGATATGTTAATGGAATCTACAGCTCTTTATTATATTCGTGAGAATGTTAATAATGACATAAAGAAAGGCTCTGATTCTAAACAAAAATCAAAATACTTCTTTTTTCAAGACAGACAGATTATTTTTAAATTATTCGTTTTGAAATGTCATGTTTATTCGTTATGAATATTTCATGTATTTACATGTAATTTACTTTGTTACATCTTCAGGAAGCTATATTACTATAGGGACACAGTGATCATGTTCAATCACAACAATAATTCCGTGATGTAAGACATCAATTGAATAATTAATTTTATTTTTAAAAAGAATAAAATAAATTCCACAGCTAATACGTACCTCATTATAAGCCTACATCTATGAACCTTCCGAATGTTTTCCACGTATACTACAATTTATGCTATTCATTCATACAGCATGGTTTATATATTTTGGTTTAAGGCAATTAATATTGAGCTTCATCTGAAACTAGCTCCCATCAGAATTTTAAAGTATTGTACATGATTTTCTATGTGCTTACAGTGAACATGTGTTGTCAAATCATTCATCATATAATTACTTACCATCAGCAATGCTATACAATATGAGTTTGTGAATATAAAAATATAAAAAAACACTCAAGTTTTTGCTGTGAAGCTTGCAACAGATATAATGTACCAAATATTTGGTCTTCAGCCTTACACAAAATAATGGTTTATCATCAACTAATCTGTTGGTTGAATTTTCGTAAGATTGTCGTGCAGTTAATGCCAATTACATCACTACGTGAAGATTGACAACATTCTAGTATACGAAAACAATTGTTTTCTATCAACCGATCGTGTGTAAAGATACTGTGAAGCTTTGTACGAACAACAAAAAGATCCTTTGATACGGGTTGAAATTCTCAATGATATGGCCCCATAATACATGTTCCGTAACCAGCTGACATTTATTTACCTAAACCAGAAACAAATACACTGTATTTGTAAACGAGCATTTATACATGTATAATGTGTAGAGCTGCTTCTAAATATAATGAATTACCGTTAAGTGTACGAGAAATTACATCTTTTGACGCTTTCAAACATGTCATTCTTAAAATATATATTCAAATACGTCTTAGTGAGCATGTGTAATATGATAACATGTACATATGTAATATGTAATATGATAATAGGCATTTTTTTCTACTGATTTTTTTACAACAATTTCTTTTTAATATAAGTTTTACAATTTATAATTCAAATGAACGTTTCACCTTTACCATGTTTACTCCACTTACTTCATGCCGACTTTTAACAACTCGTCTTCTTATTTTTCTTGTCATAAATTATCTTGTCCACTTGTTGGTACCTTCAAGCTCCTGTAGTCCTGTATTGAACTTTTTTTCGGACACTAGTCAATTTGTGCCCAATTACAGAATCAATATTGTGAAATGTTCGCCTATTTCATGGCAAGAAAATTAAAAGCATTCTCATTGAAAAACCATTTCCAATACATTTTCAGTATATACAGCAGTACCTTATTCATGTATATACATTGATGTTATTAAGACTTCTGAAGTTTTTACACGTATGAGCCATAATGTGAATCGAATTTGGTCAAATAAAGCATTAATAACCAAATAATAAGTAACAACAATACTCTAAATGCCTAGTACATGCCAACAATGCTAGTATGGAACCTGTGCTTGACATGCATTCCCATTAGTATACATGTAGCTGCAACATTCCCAAATGAACACCTTATGTTACAATGGTATATTAAAAGTCTGATGAGAGATTAGTTCAACAATAGACTGGTTTAACTCTTAACATGCCGAAGTCGCAAATATGCACCATACAATACATAATGTCCATTGAGCTGTAATTTCCATAGCGCATTAAGAGTTAATGACGATAATTCATTCTTAATAGAAACCCTTTCCCGGGGGTTGGCCGACAAAGCAACAACTAATGTACACATGTTAGATTTCAAGTATTGAATTGTATTCATTATCGATATGTTAATGGAATCTATAGCTATTTATTGTATTCGTAAGAAAAATCAAAATACTTATATTTTTTGCAAGACAGACAGATTATTTTTAAATTATTCGTTTTGAAATGTCATGTTTATTCGTTAGGAATATTTCATGTATTTAAAGGTAATTTACTTTGTTACATCTTCAGGAAGCTATATTAATATAGGAACAGAGTGATCATGTTCAATAACAACAATAATTTCGTTATGTAAGACATCAGTTGAATAGTTCATTTGATTTTGGAAAAGAATGAAACGAATTCCACAACTGATACGTACCTCATTATAAGCCTACATCTACGAACCTTCAGAATGTTTTCCACGTGTACTACAATTTATGCTATTTCATTCAAACCGCGTGGTTTTTTTATGGCAATTGATCTTGAGCTTCATCTGGAAATATACTACCTCCCATCAGATTTTTAGAAGTGTAATAAATTATTTTCTATGTGCTTATATACATGTACAATAAACTTGAGTTGTCAAATCATTCATCATTAAATCATTTCCCATCAGCAATGCTATACAGTTTGAGTTTGTAAATATAGACAAATTATAGCTTTTTACTCAAGTTTTTTTTTTTTACATGAAGCTTGCAACTGATATACCAAAATTACATTTGGTCTTCAGCCTTACACAATATAATAGTTTATCATCAACTTATCTGTTGGTTGAATTTTCTTAAGATTATCGTGCAGTTATGTCAATTACATCCCCACGTGAAGATTGATAACATTCTAGTACGAACACAATTGTTTTCTATCAACCGATCGTGTAGTTAAAAACTCCGTGAGGCTTTGTTTCCACGAAAAACACACACACACACGCTTTGAGATGGGTTCAAATTCTGAATAATATGCGAGGGCGTAGGCTGGTTTGGGCTTGGGGAAGTGCACATCTTGGAGAGGTAGAATTAGAGTTTATAAAGTCAGCAATTGAAAGCAGAAAAAGGGGTGCAAATATATTTTTGCTTGCCAGGGGCGGAAGCTGCCTCTGCCTCAGCCGGAGCGGGAGAGGGGAGGGGGGGGGTTGCAGCCGTGCACCGTGCATGTGTAACACCAGTTCTATACGCCTTCGCTGTGGCTCCAGAATACATGATTATGTTTAAAATTAACTATACCTCTTACTCTCTCTGTAACCGAACTGACATTTATTTACCAAAACCAAGAATAAATTTTCAACAAGTATGTACACAAGCATTTATAAATGTTCCCAATATAATCAATTACTAGTACATGTACCATTAAGTGTACGTGAAATTACATCTTTTGATGTTTTCAAATGGATCATTAACAATCCATAAAATATGCATTCAAATTTAATCTATCAGCAAATACTTCTAAGGAACATGTGTTATATAACATATTATGTAAATATGTAACATCTAATATGATATAGTATAATTTTCTATTAATATTTTTACACCATTTTCATTTAGTATAAGCCTATACTTGATATATGAACTCATGGAAGACCAACTGCAATAATAATCACTGCTATGAATATGGGCTATACAAGCAGTATCTTTTCAATATCTGTATTGTATTATAGTTTGTGTACATATACACACGAAAATGAAACCAAACAACCCACCAACCAACCAACCAGTGACATTTTGGTGGTATTCATTGCGGGAGTATATAGCACTTTGTGATCCGATGATAATAGCAATTTGCATAATTCCAGATAAAAACGTGCTCTTAAATAATGATTCACATAACTATCAAATGGTGCATGCTTCAAGCTCTCGCGTAGAGACAGAAATTGTGGGTTTAGTCCTTTTTAAACTCCCACATGACGAGACAGGAACCTCAAAGCATCGGAATTTGTTCCGTTTTGGCATCACCGTTTCCTCTTTATATATACAGTGTGTATCAAACAAAAGGAGACACTCAGAAAATTTTTTATTACACAAACATTTCATGATCTTGAGATTATTTTTTATAAGAATATTTTACCTTGGATGTAAGCTATCTGATCGCACTGTTGGTGTTGAAAGTATTTCACGCATGAATGAGCACAACCCACTTTTGTCCAATCGGCCAAAAATGCATTTGCGCACATAATTGTGTTCTAATAGTCCATGTTTAATGCCTTGCAGACCGATGCTGCAGAAGATTTCAACTGATGTGGACAAGTATTGAATTCTCAGCATGCTCAGAGAAGAGCTAATATCAATTCTGTGACAAGAAAGACAAAAATGAAGCAATGATTCGATACATCATCCTAAAAAAGGAAAAAAAAGACATGGGGGGGGGGTCAATTCACAGATCATCTTGCAAACACGAC
>JZLH01S0143590.1:26789-45706 GCA_001188425.1 Eucidaris tribuloides | reverse complement strand
CATGCAAGTCCGATAAGTTGCGTAATTTCGGAACCGGGTACCCGTGCGTCGCAAATTTGGGCTTAAAAGGTGCGCAAGACTTCAAAGAAAAAAGTCATGAAATATCGCGGCCATAGCTTCTCGTGTTAAAAATTTGTCACAAAAAATGTCGAGGGGGGGAGGCCTTTCAGGCCCCCCCC
The DNA here is from genome assembly GCA_001188425.1 of Eucidaris tribuloides. NCBI lineage: Eukaryota > Metazoa > Echinodermata > Echinoidea > Cidaroida > Cidaridae > Eucidaris > Eucidaris tribuloides. The sequence goes on along the minus strand of JZLH01S0143590.1, from coordinate 45,527 downwards.
CAGTCTTTTTAGGGTTAAAGCTATTGCAAAGGTTTTTTTTTTAATAAAAAGAAGGAAAATACAGGTTTTTAGGAAAAAGAAAAGTAGCATCTTCCCAAAAAAGTAGGAAAAGTGAAACTAGTTGTAGACCTTTAAAACCCTACAGCTTCCAGCCTGCATCTCCTGTATTTATACTGTATACGTTGAATATTTCGCGGTGTTTCTTTATGTTGTTCTCAATTTTTGGTCCATTTCTTCAGATGGTCCCATCACGGAGTTACTATAACAACTCCCTGATAGGACCATCAAACAGCAGGCTAAACTGTTGTATGTAACATGAGATTAAAGACAGAGTACAGGATTTGCACGTCAGAAAACGGTAAAAGGAATGAAATCATTTCAAATCGTTCACAATGTGAAGATTAGTATAAATAAACACCTGTCATAGAACCTTTGGGTAGAATATGTATCAGCCGTTAGCCGAAGGTCGCGTGGAGTTTAGCCGTATAACTAATCAGTGTGCTCCGCTGGTCATGCGAACATACACATTCGCAATTTTAGCAAAATTTAAACTCGCAGAAAGAACAATATTCTGGTAACATAGCGTTATAAGTTTTTCTCATAAAACAACAAATTCATGACATATGGATCTCAAACTTTCAACACACCATTTGTAAGTACTAAACTACTGTTTGGTATTGATAACGAAGAGAAGTAATGGACTTGCAAATCCCAAACACAATCTTTAACTGTCCACCCTCCTGATATTCAAATCTCTGTGGTATACACTATATCAATTTAATCCCTTCTGATCACTACCACCTGAATGACTCATCTTAGACCTGGGTGTTTAGTTTGGACCAAAGACAACATCTTAATTAGATTCTGATGACTTTATGACTACCTAGGTCAACAGTCATTGTCTGTGGGTATACCAAAATTAACCTCAATAAACAACTCTAATGACTGACAAGGAGTTACATTCTGGACTACCCTGGACTCTAATGCAATACTATCAACTGTTTCTACTTGGTTGGCTGGTCTAAATATTTTCATTGTTGTTGTTGTTGTTTTCTTTTTACTAAAAGTACAAAGACAGGGAAAGAAACTCCAATTGGGAAAGGTGTTGGACTGCATAAAATGTATTCAGTATCTAATAAGGTGTTTCGGCAAAATGCAGCACATGAAAATCTGAATCAGTTTCATGGCAAAATGCAGCACGAGAAAATCTTAATCGGTTTCAAAATATATTGAAGTACCTGAAGTCTAGGTTTCTAGACTGAAGTTGTTCAATAACATTTTGGAGACGTTATTATAAAAAATGTTAAACATTGATGTCTGAAATACATGTCCAGGTGACTCCCATTATACGAGTCCTCGGGACCCACAGTTTTCTTTCATTGTATTAAAATTTTGTTATTACCAAACAGTGAAAGTATATAAAATATATACTGGTAATGGTACATGTACTTGCATAGACAAACCAACACCCTAGAATGCAAAACTAAGGAAAGCTATGCTGCCACTAGTAATATCTCTTAACGTGCCGAAGTCGCAGATCTGCACCAAATAATACACATAAAATCCATAGAGGTTTAAATCCTCTGGCATGTTAAGAGATATACATACATGGACATCAGACAAACGAAAGCATCTGTGGACTCTTTGGTCACTCATACATTTTCCCTTTTCATTAAGCACATGACAGCTTTGAAGTACATTTTTTGTCAGAGTTTTATTTGTAGATCTTTTTACAGACTCTAATAGCAAGAAAAATCATGTACATTGTAGATCAGATATTTTTCTTTTTACATTGGAAATACTGTTAAATGATATCTTTATTTATCTAATATTTTTCCTTTTCCATTAATATGAAAACTCAGATTGTTTGAAACAAATTTTCAAAAAGTCTTGCAGCCTAGTGGGTCAAGTGTCAAATGCACCTCTGATGACTCACACTCACCAACATACATCTGATTAAATCAAACCAACGCCTACTTGTATTTTTTTTTCTACTTGTATTATTGCAATGAAATGATGCAACAAGGGGAAGAATGTGTCATACAGACATGGAGTTGCATATTGTATTAAAAATGGAGAATGAACTTGTCTTGATGATGGCGTAACTCTTAAAGTATCAAGTATGTATCAATGGTGGTACATCGTGCAACTCAAGCAGCTGCAACTTTTTACACTTGAATATAATGAGAAATGTACTGTCTACAATAATAGTTTTCTCTTCAGTACTCTCTAACAATGTAACTTAGTGTGATGATTTTGGAAGTTATATAATGAATTTTTTAAGTTCTTAAGTTTTAATCACTGGATCTACAAATATATAAAATATAACAAAATATCCATAGACACCTACAAGATTTATAAGTGATTTTATAGTGAGAGCTATTCTTCTGAAGGCATAATGACAAATCAAATCACTGTCACACTTTTCACTTTTATAGTACTCATTGAAAGGGCATTTGTGGTGCAAAGGAAGAATTACATGTAACTGTGTAAACAAATTTCTTGGGACCAATAGGACAGAATGAATACACTATTACAAACACATTTTAGTATGCCCAAAGTACCTTATACAAAAGTGCAAGCAACACATTGTACATCAGCTAACAATGGGGGCGCTGTTCATGATTAAGTCTCAATGAATACTTGAGTGTCTGACCAACTGACTACATTCACATTCGTCAAATCCAAGTTGAAAACATATTTCTTCAGCCAAGATAAAATATATTTGTTTGTAGAATTAACTCATAGGGAGCTCCGTACCAGCACAGCGGAATATATTTTGCATCGCTACATAAATTTATGCTTATGCTTTACAGGTCTAGATGATTATACATAAGTTGAAACTCATAGCTGCACAAATCACAGACAAAACACAGAGATTGAACCCAAGAATACATCTGATGTAGAGTACACAGGGTACATGTACATGTAGAGTGCACAACTTAAGATAGCCCAAGCTACTTTGAAACTACATAGTCCGGGAGGGAGGAGGGAGGAGGGGGGGGGATAGGGGGCTTAACTTGGGCCCCCCCTTCAGATCTCCGCCACATATCACGTGATTGCCATGAAAATTTGCATGTGCATAGAGCCGGATGTAATCTCTAAGGCTGTATATTTAGATTTTTGAAAAATATGTATTTTCCATTTTATAAATAAGTAATCATGCAAATTTATACATAAAATCATATTTTCACCAACAATTCACCTTAAACAGCTCACAGAATGCTAATTTTTGGTGATGATTTTCTTTTTGACATTTCTAACAATTATCGTAAAAAAAATTGCCGAATTAGAATTAATTTCTTATGTACTTCATTGTTTCATGAATATCTGATTTATTTCTCCGTTTTTTGTACCTTTTGTTTTTTCTGATGAAATTTGTTGAGGACACTTTTGTGCTCATAAACCAGAAAAAAAATCATTCATTTCAACCAGCAAAAGTAAAAATAATCATACATTTATGACTTTTACCTGAAAAGACGATTTGCATTCAGATTGTATGTAAAATCACGTTTTTAAACAAATTTGGGGCTGTATAAAGTCGTGCAGCGTTGCAAAGGTATGTCCGATTTTTCGCAAACATGGTCTCAAGAGATGCGCAATACGTGAAAATGAAAAGTCAGCAAGTGGCGCGGTAAAAAAATCTCACTTGGCAGAATGATCGCAAACTTCGTTGGGGGGGGGGCGGTAATTTACGTCCCCCCCTTCAGATCTTGACTGCCAACTCACCTGTCCATTGCATCATGGGCCACGTTACATTTTTCCAGCAAGAACCGTACACATTCCACATGACCTGTCAGATGAAACAAGAAAGTGTTAAGTAAACAACTCAGAGATACACACGTTTTATTAAAGACACAATACAACATTATGGAAGCCCCATTTAGAAAACTGTCAAACTTTGCTATCGGACATGTATCTGAATGGACAAATATACACCCTAGAACACAAAACTTCAAACAGTTATGCTATCACTCATAAAATATGTACAGATGAAAATTGGCACATGAAATATTGTCAGCTGATAAAAGATTTGCAACACACCAGTCTATGGGGGAAAACTGGAATGGTCGCTTAATGATTTTCACTTTCTAAATCACTTAATGGTCGTTTTGAATTGCTTTTTTTCAGGGCTTCATTTTTAGACCTTATCAGAGACACTGCTAGTATGGGTAATCATGTAGCTTAGATTTTATAAACGGGAAATACTGTTATATGATGCCTTTATGGCATGTGGCTAAGACTCATCCATTTTACCTTCTGCTGCAGCTAAATGTAGAGCCGTTCGGTTATCATAATCCCTCTCACTCATGTCCATGCCTTGAAGGAAATACTGACGTAGGGCGCTAGCATCGCCATTGTACGCACCAAATAATAGCTTCATTATTCTTGAGGCCTGGTGAGTAGAAAATAGATTAGAGATCAGAGCATAAAACAGGGAACACAGATAATCTTTACTGTACATCCTACCCCCCCCCCCAAAAAAAAAAAATGTGGTAAACAAGGGAAATTTTTAGTAAAAGTATACCGAAAAACAAATCAGAATCACTTGAAATACTATCATTTTAAATATATTATGTCATCCTGGGAAGTTATTACTATTGAAGTGCAGGGACATGACAAGGAGAAGGAAAATATCTCAAGTAGAGTTCAAAACTATTATACTGATACACACATTAGCTTCAGTGTATATCTAGCATGCAAAGACGTGTCTTGGATTAGTTTACATATGGAGAAAAAAGCATGCATTTATCAGTATTGTATTTCTCTCATACTTGTATTTGTTTTCCATCATAACATGAAATTCTATTTGTATATTGTAAACAATTGTAAACTAATGAAAATCAAATAATCTAAAAGGACAATTAATTCAAATTTAAATCAAGTCAATTAAAGTACATGTATGACCATAATATTCAGCAGAAACCTACACAGTCAACAATGCAGTGAAAATGTGAAATTCAGGACTAATGATTTCATCAACTATCGTAGCCTTGTTTGTTTATGTATAGCTGCAAATACAGTAAGAAACTGTACCTAAATAAATTGCTTTTTATTTAAACAAATATCCTATGAGTGATTGTTAAACGATGATGTCCATGCACTTGAGTAAGAGAAAAAGTAACAATGTGGAAAGATGTGCATTCAAAAAATGGTATTTAGATTAAGATTATACAGGAAAGTAGGACAAGGAGACTCTTGATTATGGAGATTTATGTATTTCCTCCTTATTTCTGGAAATTGGATTAATGTAAAAGCAAAAACATTTCTGCAATTAATCTGAGAAATGTATTTCCCACACAATTAGTGATGCCTAATGTTCATGCATCTACAATGAATCAAATTGTTGTACATGTATTTTTATTTTCAAACCTAATTCATGGCATGCAAATTATGCAAAAACCTATGGACACAGCAATCCCGTATACATGGCCTACAGGTCATAGGTCATACACGTATGTGTAGGTCATAGGTCAAACAAGGTTGTACGTTTCCTTACCTGGCTGTCAGTCCTCTGTCTTTTTGGATCTACTTTCTTATCTGTGTGGTGCCTTAGGTTGTCATAGTTGTGAAAGTTGAATCGGCTCACCAAGTCCTTCAGACAGAGATAAAAGAGAAAATCAACAAGAAAAAGAGATAGGAGCTATGTGAACATTACTTTGTTTACCATTTGCATTCTCATCTTCCAAGAAAACATGTTTATTTTTTTCTGTTTTCTTTTAGAACATTTCACTGTCTATCAACATTTCTGCCTCCATACAACACTACAAGGTGATTTAATTATGAAATTATTTAAGGTGTCTTTATCTCTCAAGCAAGTGATGCCGATAAAAAAATAATACAAAGAAAATTCACCAAATTTAAAACAGTGGGAAAAAAGTATGTGGATTAATAAAATTATTTATCTACAAATGTACCCAGTACACATCATTCCTGCCATACCCTATGTCCCTAGTGCTGATGTGAATGATACTGGAGATAGACTCATATTCATTACGGCGATTTATTCCACAGGGAAAGAGCTGCTACATCAAATGATCAGGTGTACTTTGTTTTCCAGCAAGTAATCACTTGCTCTGAGATCTCAGAAATCCACAATTTGATTGATATGGGGTAGGCACATCACTCACAGCATGTATTGCAGCTTTACTGTGTATCTATCCCTAACTTCCCTATTGCTCATGAATTTCTACTTGATGTAAATATTTCTATATCTTACCTGACAGAACTGCATCCCTCTGACACTGTTTCCATATCTATCAAGGGGAGGAGACCACATCATGATGCCCATGACATTAGGTACCACCAATAAGACTCCACCAGACACCCCTGACTTGGCTGGCATCCCAACCTACAAATGACAACAGTAAGCGAAGTGTGATTCCTCTTCTTTATGTGTATCATTCATCCTTTCTAAACAAATTATAAGTATATTTATTTGTGACTGCAGTCACTTACTTGTTCATACATTTATATAACTTATTAATTTTAGATTAGATTTGATTTAATGTCTTATTTCATGGCACATATTTTGCTACACATGCCAACCAGTAAATTACAGCAATTGACTATTTCACATTTTTTTTTTTTTTTTTGGGGGGGGGGGGTAGGGGGATAGGGAGCTCAGAGACCCCTCATGGTATACCCTCAATAAAAAGCAGACTTTACAGTGCTCTAAATTGCTCAGAGTGCTTGTTGTTAGATCGGGGAAGATTAAGTTTGTATGTCCAGCACATTATCAGTCTAGCAAAATAGCCTGGACGTGAACATGAAGGTTTTTACCCAGAATTTTATTTTTATTTTTTTTCAAATTACGTTGTTCCACTATGTATTTAGAGTTTTGGGTTCTCTATTGTCATTAATTTAATGTGTACATGTATGCAGGGTTCAAATTTGGAAAATTCTAAATTAAATGGGCTTCCAGTTTTCATATTGTTCGAAAAATTGTTTCCATACTTCAACAGAAGGTGCAAACATGTTATCGTACTTTGGAAAGTGTTCCGACGGAATTTTGTACAAAGTGATAGCATAGTATGCAGTTTTATACTCTGAATGTTCTTCCAGCAAACTACACATGCATCAGATCCATAAATAAATAGAGTTTGGAGACTATGATGGCAAATGGGTTACACCATGGTCCCTAAAGTTATGTGATGACAGTTAAACAGTTAAACGTGAAGCATCATGTCACTGTGTGGGCACATGGAAGTAGGAGCCATGCTGTGACATTTGGACACCAAGTAGGCCAAATGTCTCTATCAACAGCTCTGACAAGTACTAGTAAACATCGCCCTCTGTTGTCAGATGTGGCACAACTAGCCAGAGGAAATGAACAGGATTACCTTGAAAGCGAACTGGCCCGAATAGTCGTACATTCCACAGGAAAGCATGAGACTTAGCGTGTCTCTAACGGCAACCGATTCAAAGACTTTCTTGCCAGTGAGTGGACAGATCCCACCATTAGCTAGGGTGGCTGCCAGTACACTGCCTGACTGACAGGTGAACTCCATAGAACAAAGCTACATGTAAAAGAGAGAAAAAAAGAATAAAGGAGAATAGCATCAAATGTCCGTGCACATAACTAAAATTGTTCCATTTATGAATTAGGCCAAAGAAAAAGATGTAATGGTATAACCTGAGTGATCCTAAAAAATTCCCCACCCTTAACATTTTATATAAATTATTTATTTGCCCTTGCAATCACGAAAGCGCAATACCTGGATATAATTGGTATTATCTCTACCTTTTTGCTACAATTTGCTTCTTTACCATGAATTTGGGCATATTTTTATTCAAGTTTTGCTTCTTTATGTGCAAATTCAGATTTATTCTTACTCAAGCAGCAGGGTTATATGTACAGGTACAAACTGTAATATGATAAAAAAGTATTCCATTTATTAGTTTTGAGAATGAAAGAAGACGGAAAAAAACTACATTTTTTGTGTAACTCTATTAATATGACAAACAATTGTTTTGTCTCAATTTACAGGACAAAATCTTGAAGGACACACTACACATGTATACACCCTAAATTATGACGAAAATGGTATCCTGGGGTACCATACAGAAATCCACCATTTTGTTGAATTATATATTTTTCAGCACTGTGCCCTGGGTTATAAAACTGTGTAAAAGTTTTGTTTGTAATGTGCTTTTCAATGTTCAAAAACTCTTCTTTCGCAAAATGTATTCTGAAATTATGTTTTACATGTTATACACTAAACAATGCAAAAATAACAACTTCAGCCTCATTTTCACCCCACTTTTTGTTAGTTTATGTCATTTTGTTTTGCACTGGTGCAGCCTGAACATCGTAACTGAGGGAAATACTTTTAGTGGACACAAGGGTGCTACACAATGCCGTACACTGGGGCACAACAGAACCCCGGGGGTAGCACACAGTGCATCAAATACTATTTCAACATGATTTTTCTTTTTAAACAAAAATCACTTTATTATTGAAAAATGACAGAGACAGTGTAAACAAATATGGTGGTCTAACACTTACTTGAAAGTAGAGTTCTAGAGTGTCCATTGGGTCTGTGCCTGATGGAATAACAGTTTTAATCTGAAGGAGATAGCAATGGCAAAAATTTCTGGCTAACTTGAGTTTTTCTCTGAAAAATCTGTCATTAAACATAAAAAGAGTCAAAAGACAAGAAAAAGTAAAAATTAATACTTCCATGGACAGGTGACTTTTTATATTTCGTCAGTACAGTAAAATGTACGGTATTTAAAGTAAAAATTGACTCCCTCTGGTACACTGCCTTGGGTTTGATGATAACCTAATTCTGAAAGCTCTAGACTGAGGTAGCGTATCTTGAAATGTATAGCAGACAGTACCAAGCTGTGATGCCTCATAACATGTATAAATTAGGAGTATGTGGAATCAAGTCCAATTCACGGCCCAAAGATATTCGAAGTAACAATGCACACACACACGCACACACAAAAAACAAGACCTGAAATGTTTCAAATCGCGATGGCAAATCTGTTCCACTGTCAAATCCCTGTCGTAAAGCAACAAGTAAAAAGGAAAAAAAAAAATTGTCTATTGATTGTGGAGGCACAAAACTCAACCGTATGTGGCTGTTCCCGATCTACCATTCAGGACCACTTTTTAACATCTACATGTACTTGAATAATATAGGGGGAAGGAACTTTGCAAAAACAGAGTGTTTTGGAATGTTAGCACCTCCTTTTACAAAAGCAGGTCTTGAAGACCGGCCCCCCCCCCCCTCCCGCCTTTACTGGTGCCATTACAACAAGCAATTCGCTTTACATGATTGTATATGCCGAAAAAGAAAACATTTACTCTTTATTTTTCCTTGTAGGGTTTTCTTCTATTTAAGCGTATCACTTAAATGTTTGAGATGTGAAATATACATGCAATCAATCACCGCGCTTTTGGTTTCAGGTAACGGGACCAAACTATCACTTGCTTGGCGATCTGAATCCATACCCTCTCTATTCTTTATCAAGCTTCGGTTCGGAAAGACTAGCTACATCCAGATCGCCTCGGAAGTGATTAGTTTCTTCCGCATCTGCTTTCATCCGATGGTGAATTGGCCTCAAAATACTGTAAAGTTAGCATGTATGTCAGACGACCACAATGTTGTATTTGTGAAGGCAGGGACCTCAATACATGTAGCTTGTTCAGAAAGTGAATGAAAATTTAAGAAATGTCCCAAGAAATGGCTTATTATAAACTAAACTAATCTTAATACCGAAAAAACCAATTATCTCACTGGACCAAGAAATAAATAAATATGAAAATTGACTGACATAAATGTTACTATCAAAAATAAGACTGGTCAAATAAAATTGAAACGAGTTAGAATTGCAAACATTTAGGAATTGTAATAATTGAATAATCTACTGCGGAACAATATTGCAAAAAATCTTAAAGAAAAAATAGTTGTGGATTAAATTGTGAAGAAAGTAAAACCGTACGTTATGACAAAACATTGCAAAATGGTATACAACGCTTTAGTCTCATCACAAGCTTGAACTATGCCGACAGTAGTCTGGAATAACATTGGCGGGGTAAGACCTATTCAAAAATAAGTTAGCAAAAAATTCAAATATCGACGGTGCAAAGAATTAATCCCATAATCACACCATAGTACTCTCACTAACAGAAAATAGTACAGAGTAAAGTTGGCAAACACTTGCGAAAACAGAGAGGATAATACTGCAATACTGATGGGTTCGTAATTTTAAAACAATCAGGCACCCGAATGACTTATTGTGATAAATCTTTCACAATGAAACCATCCTATAATACAAAGACGAAGTGAATAAACGTCCAAAAAATGCGATCCAACACTGTTCGGGAAAACCGAACTTCCAATTTAGAGGCGCTCATGTATGGAACTCTTTGCGCCAAACAAGTATTCAGTTTGTAGTAAACCACCAGCGGCTTTTAAAAAGACGGCTAAACAAGGAGACCCACACAAGTCCTGATTTATTTTGTATATTGGTACTCTTTTGTGAGTTGATCTCTGTCATGTTACTTTTTTTTTTCTTTTTGGCTTAGATCCTCCTCTCTACATCTCACGTTAGACCATCCACGTGTCAACTGACTGTAACAGATCTAATTCTATAATCATGATTGTAACACATCATCGTATATTTCGTGAAATTGTCAACCATAACCATGTATTGCCCATGGGCTGTATCTAGATCCGAGTGTTAATGAAAATGAGTGTGTGTGTGTTGTGTGTGTGTGGTGTGTGTTGTGTGTGTGCGTGGTGCGTGTGTGCGTGTTCGTGTGTGCGTGGTTGTGTGTGTGTGTGTGTGTGGTGTGTGCTGCGGGTACCTCTACTGTATTTGTGTGCGTTTAATGTCTTATGACTGATTGTTAATTGTATTGTTTGTGTTTGCATTAAGGGCTAAGAAAGGTGCATGCGTATATTTGGTCGCTGTACTTTGTTTGGCTCATGTTTTTGTGTGTGTGTTTTGTGCTTTTCAATGTGCCGTGAATGCATAGACTCTGTATTCATGTGACAGTATGTTCTGATTCGATTGTATGTAGTTGTTTAAAGGCCGCCTGGTTGTGAAGTTTATGTGTAGGTGTGTGTGTTCCTGAGTATGTGTGTAAATTGCGTATTAGGCAGTAGATTTAATCTACATCCAATTCCTATAATTTTCAATTTGTAATAAATTATGTACGATGATGTATTGTAGTGCCCAAAGTTTCTGCTTTCTAAAATGTGAAAATTCTGGCTTTCTTCTGCTTTACAAACTTCAAACTCTGCTTTCTCGCTTTGCATTAATTTCAATCCATTTTGAAAATTCATTGAAAACTCAGAAAAAAGCCTTTTTTCTTATTTCAAATGCATGGAAACAGTGAAAAATGATTTGCCTAACTGTTTCGCAGCGGCTGAGCCTGAAGCAAATCCTAGACTGGATTTTGTATGGGTAATAATCGATAAATCATGACGCATTGAAACCAATAAGAGTATACTTAATTTAAAATTACTAAAAATTTCTTGCCAATATTCACTTTTTTAATCGATTTTTGTTCATTATTTACATTTTTCTAAAACTGCGTTTTCCGGCTTTCTACCCCCCGTATTCCCAGCGATTTGTAGTGGAAAATCCCGCAAAGTGAAAACTTGGGGCACTAATGTATTGTGGCGTACTTATTCTGCGTTTTCTCGCTTTCTACCCCCGTCCGCGATTTAGCGGAAAATCCGCAAAAGGGAAACTTTGGCACTAATGTATTTGTGCGTACTTCAATTCCTAGTTATGCGCTCCTTAATTACATTTATATTTTACATAATCCTATAAATAATTATGTCTCTTATATTTCTTCATTTTTACTTCTAATCTTCATTTGTATATATATGTATGTAATTTATGCATTACTGATCATGTACATTATATCTGTAATTTTTATATCACACGGGCCCCATTGGGAACCAGCCTGCGAGCTGATATGGGCGATTTTAACCGGTGATAAATAAAGTCAATCAATCAATCAATCAATAATTTCTTAACGCTCTGTCAACTTACGTTGCATTACTGAAATGCCCTACAAACTCCCCTCCAGTTTTTGTTTCCTTGAATTTTCGCATGAATGAAAATCAAACCTGTCTGCTGGCGTTTATTCAGGGCTGGAAGATAATATTAATAAAGAAATACATGAAAGAATTTCCCTAAAATTCTTTTTAAGCGTTCCAAATGTAAATTGTACACTACAACATATATGGGAAAGATAAAAAGACAAAAAGATATTTATTTCACCCGATGGTCAGTGGCAAGTCCCTTTTTTTTTTACTTTTCAGAAAAATGGTCTTCATCAGGTTTGGGTTTAAAGCTGGTATACATGGAGATCAACAAACATTTACAACACGACATATCAGCACAAACAATAAGAACAAATGTACACGGTCACTAGATGTACAACTAACACCGTGCGGGACAACACTAGACGTTAGGGTGTCCCTAACACAATAATCATCACAGTACTGATACATGGACCATAAACTATACTATCCTGTAAAACATTTGAATATATAATTCAAATTCGATACAAAGTCTAGCCAAAATTCAGTAATTAAAAGGCTAATTGTTATTCAACGCCTGAATTACAGTTGCAGAATGCAATAATTACTTGATCTAACAATGCAATTTATCAATTCATATTAACAAAATAATCCTGTCAAATTTGTCCAGTCTATAACAAATAAACATCAATTAAGTACAGTTACAGTCAAAAGTTTGCTACTTAATTAGACGATATCCTGGTGAAGTAACCACAAAATTCTTGGCACAACTGGTGCAGTGATGTTTTGGCTTCCTGTCAGTTTCCACGTCCAACAGTCATGACTAACTGACAAGCTTGATTGATCAATGAAAGATCATTACAAAGGTGTAATTTTCATTGAAATTATTATCATTCATTGCTACTTATTATTATATTTATTTTTTTTTTTTGGGGGGGGGGTCGGAAAGGGTGCGGGTAATTATTGAAATCTTGGGGATGTGTTTAAGGGCAGTGACATGATTTGGGAAAGATAAAAAAAAAATGCCTTGCCAACACAAAAATTGGTTGAAAGATATATAGCTGGAAGTGTATTTCCTGGCTGGATAAAGGATTTACTCTTGAATTAGCTTTTAACACACCACGCACTTTATTTCTCTCGTCCCAAGTAGATATTAATCGCTAAGAAGCACACAACCAAATTTTCTGTCACACTAATGAAGTCAATGAAAGTATTTTAAAAATGACGCACATTTAAATTACAAAAGTTCCCAGCTGGCATCTTGCAGCAGTTATTTAAAGGCAATTGTTTAACCCTGTTTCCAAGTTAGAAAAATCTGAGATACAATGATTCCCCATGCCACCATATCTCCGAATAGCCGGTCTAAAAATGAAACCGAAAAATTTGCAGTTTAACCCGCCTAAAAAGGCTGGGGGGGGGGGCGAATCCGCTCCGCCGCCTAGACCGTTTTCGCGGCAAATATAGTCTGCGACATGCGAAGCAGTTGCCACGGCGTTTCATGACTATTATTCTCTTCGTGTCGCGCTCTTTGAGACCAAATTTCGAACGTCCGATGTACGGCGGTTCCCAAGTACTAACATTTGTACTTGCATGTCACCTCCAAAAAATCGCATCAAAGAACGTGATTTGTGTAACCATTTTCAATACAACATTGTGTGTTTTCAGGCCAAAATTCATAAATGTAAGATTATTTTTACTTTTATTGGTTAAATTAATTAATTTTGTGCTGTTATGACCATCAAAAGTGTCCCCAAGACAAATTTCATCAAAAAAAGCAATAGGAACACAAAAGGTTAGAAAAACAAAGAAAAATACATAAGAAATTTGAAAAAACAATTAAAATACCATAGGAAATCTAATTTGAATTCCGAGATTTTTTTCAATAAACTTGTTAAGAATGCTAGAAAGAGTTGTCCAGCCACAACAACTTTGATTTTGGAAGCTTTAATGTAGTGATTTACAGCTTAATTATGAATTTTTATGCCATAAATTAGCATAATTAATTGACTATGTAAATTATATTCCTGGCAATTCCACTACACAGTCTTGTAGATTATTGATGGGGTAACGTGCGTGCTGATTTCGGCAGCGATCGCGCGATCGACGGCCGAGATCTCGGGGGGGGGGGGGGGGGGGAATTCCGCCCCCCCACCCCAGAATATAGCATGAGCCAAAAAAGCCCAAGCCTGATTAGGTAAACCGATCAATAAGATTAAAAAAGTGAAAATCATTGGAGGAAGACCGATTCCAGCGGTGTCGGCCGCCCAGAGAGCGGGCGAGGAAGGGGCGGTGAGGCGGGGGGCGAGGAGGAGAATTGAGAGGCGATATTGTGAGTGCGTGGCAGCGAGAGTGCGGGGCGTAGGTGAGCGAGCGTAACGGCGCGCGAAGGACGTGTGGTGTGTCCAGTGGGTAGGTTTGTGCGGCATGGGGTCAGAGGGGACGCTGGCGGCGATGAGGGGGGGTGAGGGGTGCGAGAGGTAGGCAAGGAGGTGGCGAGGGGGGGGCAGAGGTGTGAAGGAAGCGGGGGCGTGCTGTGCGCGAGCAGTGTGGATGAGTGAGGGGCAGGGTGTCGTGGTTAGAGCGGTAGGAGAGAGTTGGTGGTTGAGCGCGGGGGGGCGTAAGTGAGGACGAGGCGGGGCCTGGCTAGTGTCGAGGTGCGAGTGTTTAGCGCTGTTAAGGCGTTGCTGTGGAGAAGGTGCTGTTGAGGGCGAGGGGGGGTTGTCGGAGCGCGTGAAGTGGCGTTGTATAGCGCAGGAAGCCGGGAAGGCGACAGGGGCAGGTGCAAAGAGGTGGCGCGAGGAGGGCAGCCTGGGGAGTGGGAACAAGAGGTGGTTGCGATGATGAGGAGAGCGATGGAGTCGAAGTTAGGCTGAGGGGGGGAAGTGAACAGAGGGGTCGCAGGGTGGTTCACGGGTTTGTGGGGTGTGTTGTGGTGTGCTAGGGGGAATGTGGTGTGAGCGGGGCGGAGAGGGGGACACGTAAAGGGAGCGGTGTGCGGGCACTGGAGTGTGGCGAAGAGTGAGTTGTAAGGAGGTGAGGCGATGGAGAAGCGCGGGTAGCGGGGGCGGGTCGCGGGGCCTGCTGCGCGAGAGAGGGCGCGGGGGGGCACGCTCACAAGCATGCGCCCAGCGCCCGAGAGTGCTATGATAAGACAGCACTGATTGGTAGTACCCCATTGGTTGTCACGTCACCACTGAGCAAGCCCAAGTTTCATGAGGCTCCTGAAGAATCTTGCAAAAAGGCCACTTACCACTTCTAACTATATTATCCCCATTCATTTCCACGTGTTAGCTATCTCAACCCACACATAACCAACACAATTAATGAAAATTAACTCATGTGTCTTGACACCCACAACATGTCGTTGTTTGCTAATTCACTAATATGTTAGAACCTTGCGAACTGGAACAAACATTACCACATCAGTAGAAAGAGTCCGGCTGATAGGTCCATTTTGTGGATTTTGTTGGTTAGAAGAACAGTGAAATATTCTTTTCACAGTCCAATGGTCATTCTATATCCAATTGTTACAACTTCAAAAGCACACACGTTTCTTCAACTCAAACTCCTCTAAGGCCAAGTATATACAAACTGTGGACCAACCATTCAAATGTTTCGTTTTACATGGTCTCTACAAAAAATTGTGGCAAGTGAAAAAGGCACCCCCTTTTAGCAATTTAGAAATACTGTTGCGACATAACGGTTACGTCAATGTCATTTCTTTCTTCCAATTTGCTTGTTTTATACCCTTGAGATATTGTTTATGTTAACGAAAAAAAAGGGTGAAAATCACAATTGTGCCAACATTACATCCTTAGTAAAAGTGGTACAATTGTGAATTTTACCCTTTCGTATTTTAAATAAACAATATCTCAAGATTAATACAAGGCCAATTGAAGCAGAACAAATGGCATTGAAAAATAAGACTAATTTCCTTGACGTTTCGTATAAGCATCATGTCACATCTGATATTTTTTCCTAAGTGCAAAGAAGGAGCTTTTTCACTTGTAAAATTTTTCCTGAGACATGCGTAAATATCATCATAATTTTCATTTGCAAGTGTTAACAACACAAATAAACCTAAAAGCAAAACTTATTTTTTATAATGCACATCCAGGTCATCAATGCAATACAGTCACCAAATCTCTACAATGAAATACTTAATGGTACCCTGCTGGAAAGATATTTATGAAAATAAAAGTAAAAAATTCTTATACCTTAATTGAGTGAAGTAATGACCATAGCACCCAGCATTCAATATTGGATTGTGAGGCATATCTGTAATGAAGCAATGAAAAATAAATAGAATTAAAGTTAAAAAAATTATATTACCATGGAATATTTACCTTCACTCACAAAATACCTGGTATCTTTGTTGGTGTGAAAGTTTTAAAACACAATTTATCAATCGATTAAATCCATGTATACATTACAGTTTTGGTAGATATGGTGGAAAAAGTTAATTGTGTCTCTATTGTTTTTAGAAACACCTAAATCACTGTTCCTGAAATTGCACACCTCGAAGACTCGTAAGTTTTGAAACTACCCAAAAATATAATATGTTTTTTATTGATTTATTATTACCACTCATCATCATCTCATTTTTTCTGAGGTGGGTGGAGGGTAACGGCAACTATTCCCATAATGGTCCATGGAACATGTAGGTGGTACAACTTATGTTAGTGTTAAAATCCAACATCAGTATAAAGATTTTGGTTAAGTCTGTAATGTTGTTTCTGATGTCTCTGGGCTTTGTGAAAGAATCGATAACAAAGTTGTATCCAGCCAAAACTATAGTTGATATAGTCACAGATAATACAAGAACACTACGATCAATAAAAACCTTACAGAAATATGCAACACGAAAACATTGAGAAAAAAACCCATAAAACAAAAGACAGAAAATAATTATCTGTCATAAAATAATCAATAACAAGTAGACCATAAACATCATTCTCAAATCATCAAATTCTTACTAGATACGGTAAAAGTTTGTAAACATATTATTGGACACTCACACATGTATGTTACCTGATTACATTGCAGCGCAGTTTGTTATTTTTGTTTATTTAATTTTCTTTCCTGTTTTCAATTATCAGTTTAGAAATAACAACATCCAACTTCTGACTTAATCAGGTGTTTTGATCCAGAAACTAACTGACAATCATTGGCACTCAAAGTGACAGCTCAACATAAACAACTGGCCCTTGATGAGATACCTACACAATGGCATTACTTGGCCTTCCTCTTTAGTTTGTATCAGGAAGCATCTAAATTTATTTCAGATATTCAAACCTTACAATTTAAACCAAACAACGAAACTAATTTACAAAACCATGTATTTTGGGAGGCTTAGTAAAGAAGTTTGTTTCGGTACACTACATGTATGTCTGCATATCCACCAAACACCCTACAGGAGCCAGTAAAAGATTTTGAGAAAATCTAACTTTCAAGTACATACCATTGTATACCCGGTCACATTGTATGGAATAAATTAGTAACAGAAGTATAAACTGGCCATTATAACTTGTGTGTAACAGAGATGCATCATCTCAATGTCCCAAGAAAATAAGCGGAAATTATGCAAAAAAAATAAAGACACCTCATGTACATTAACCGGTCGCATGGAAGTCAGGTTATATAAGTCTTTAATAACTCTAAATTGGCATAGGTGGGTAGGGTGGTTATTACTGGCCTCCGGTTAGCCAATCGATAAGGTTAGGGGAGCTAGGATCAAGCTGCAATAACGTCAGAACCCGTGCATGAACAAACTTCTCCTCTACTCTTAACAGGAAGCCACCTGTCACGGCCCCCTAACCGAAGCATTACTTCAGCAGATCAAAACATCGACGGCACGCCTTGCTATTAGAGCTGTGTCCTCACATAAAATAGCCTCAGGAGTTGAACGTTGTGGAATTTCAGAATATCCCTATTTTGATACACCGCCCTTGAACACACAAAACCACGCTGCACAGACTGCGGATACGAGCAATTGTTGTACATGCATCGAGCTGAAAGCATTCAAGAAAAATGCCAGGCAGTAAAAGCGTTGTCCAAATATGAATCCACGAGGTACGAATGTTCAGCTAAGATGACAGAGTCGGAAGAAATTCATGCAGGAAAGGAGGGGCGGACTCTGCGCTATCACCGCGGGAGGATAAAACAAAGCTGAGGTCGCAGAGAGTAAACCGGATGATGTGATCCATTAAATGGTCAAAGAAACTGGACCAGACCAGACCAAAGATCAAGCGATTAAAGAACCAAGAAAAGAATTCAAATGAGCGTGTCCGAACCCATCCGACAGACATCCGATACTTTTACTGCCGGACTTGTCAAGTGTTCATCTGCCACAACCTGCACTGTCCCATTTGCTCATCCTCAGGACCTCATGAACCCTCGCGACAGGAAAGCACATCGAAGCAGAGAAGGGAAGGAACAACGCCGAAGAAACTGGTAGAACGAAGTAAGCGTCCAGGAGAACAGGAGTTGCCAAGCGCATGGACGACATCAAAGAAAGAGCAAACAGGACACTCAAGGTAACAGCTAGTCGAGAAGATCTAAAGAGAAGCATCATTAGGAGCTGGTGATGATGTCATCTACAAGCTCCAAACATGTCAGGAAAAAGGTGATATCACTGTTGATGAAGCGGATCAAAAACAGTGAACTCTTTGAGCAGAAAATGGAGGTACATAATGAGCTAGCTGAGAGAACTGGATGTGAGCAT